>VXCM01005104.1:0-36873 GCA_014773175.1 Lucifuga dentata
CCACAAAAGTTTGCTGAGTTGACTCGGAGCTCTCGACAGTGCAGCCATCTTACAGCGCAACCGGAATTCACCTGCTTGTCAACTGTACATAAGAGTAGCTCACGAAGAGATACTTTCTAATGCTAAAGACAAACCTGTCTTCTGTTGTCTCATGTGATAGAAGTTATCTCTGATCTGATAATAGTTATCTCTGATCACAGCCCGATGTATTTGGAAATTCTGACCAATGGAAAACTGGGTACCTTTAACATGTGGAGATTTAACTCTCAGTTACTTTGTGATCCAGCATATATTTCACATTTTAACTTAGAATTTGGCATCTTCTACTCGATCAATGACACACCGGATATATCACCCTCAGTACAGTGTTATGGGAAACATGTAAAGCATATGCTAGGGGTTTATTTCCTATTCTAAGAACAAAAATGTAAGGCTCACGCATCTCGAAGAAATTTGGAAATGGAGCGCTCTGACCAACAAAAGCAGTACAACGAAAACCCATCCGACTCGAATCTGAAAGCTATGTTGGCCACGAGAGCATAGCATCTCTAAATTCTTTTCTTTCCCATGAAGCTGAACACAGTATAAGATTTGCTTGACAAAGGCTATATGAGTAACCAAGTAAATATCTTGCAAGATTAGTTAATAGGAAAGCAGACTCACAGGCAATCTCATCAATAAAGGATAAAAATGGTCAGAATAAATTTGACACAAGTAGCATAAATAAAGCCTTTCAGGAATTTTATAATCAATTATATATGAGTGAGGAACCTTCTGATGTATGAAATCACATAGATAATTTCATGTTGCAGCTCAACATTCCTAGGTTAACAGACCAGCAAAGATCTCAGCTGGATAAGCCTATTACTGAGCAAGAGGCTGTAGAAGCAATACAAATACTACTACAATCAGGGAAAGCACCAGGACCTGATGGTTTCAGCTGCGAGTTTTATAAAGAATTCAGGTCTCTTCTTACTTTGTGTATGCTAAATAACTCATTTGAGAAAGACTTGTTACCTCAAACTCTTACGCAAGCAAATATTAGCCTCATTCTTAAAAAAGGCAAACCTGCTGATGAGTGCTCATCCTATTGCCCTATAAGTCTTCTAAATGTTGACTTTAAATGGCTATCCAAAATATTAGCATGATGACTGGAAAAGGTGCTCCCTTCTATTATTAAAGGGGAATGAGATTTACTGTAGGTAGAAACCTGTGCAGTAATCTGAGGACTCAAAAGTTATCCAATTATCACAACAACAAAAAATAGATGGCATGATGGATGCAGAAAAAGCCTTTGATAGAGTTGAGTGGTGCTACCTTCTCTCCACATTAGACTGTTTTGGGCTTGGGACTGTATTCAGTAGCTGGGTTTGGTTGCTATACAATAATCCCTTGGCGGCAGTACAAACTAATGGCCGATGCTCACCCTACTTCCCTTTGGGCAGGGGAACTAGACAAGGGTGTCCTCTATCCTCATTACTCTTTGCAATAGCTATAGAACCCCTGGCAGAGGCTATACGAAGCAAGTCTGATATTTCGGGAATCTCCATTGGCAGCAAAAACCACAAAACTCCAGTATATGCAGATGATGTGTGGCTTTTCATTATAAACCCTGTGACATCCACACCTGTCCTGGAGGTCATTCACCAATTTGGCATATTTTCAGGATACAAATTAATTTTTTTTCAAAATCTGAAGCCATGCCTCTTGGCAACTATCGTTGCTTTTACCCCACTCCATTTAAATGGTTCCTACAGGGCTTTACCTATCTGGGCATCTCAGTCACTCCAAAACTAGAAACTTTATACAAGGTGAACTTCAAACCTCTGTAAAAAAAAAATCCAGGAAGACCTAGAAAGGTGGACAACTTTACCCCCATCTATGCTTAGTAGAATCTCCTTAATTAAAATGAATATACTACCCAGACTTTTATACCCATTTCAAAAGGTCCCCACATTACTTAACAACAACAATTAAGAAAGTGAATGGCTAGTTCAGTGCTTTTATCTGGAATAAAAAGAAACCACGTATGAGGCTTGCCAAATTGGAGCTACCAGTAATACAGGGAGGCCTGGCCTTTCCTAACATTAGGCTTTACCAGCTATCTACACAGCTCTGCTACATATCAGAATGGGTGAAGCAAGATCCAGATTCAGTGTGGCTGGACTGAGAAACCTTTAATGTTGGTACTAAGCCAGCAGATCTTTTTGCCCTAGATCTTAAGGGGCGTAAATATATCCTGGCTAAAAATCCTACTGTTAAAACTAGCTTGATGGCCTGGCAAGCAATCAGAAGATTTGAGGGCCATACCAACACTCTGTCCTCTCTTGCCCCAATCTATGGAAATAGAAATTTTCCTCCAGGTAACCTGGATGGGGGATTTGAACTCTAGGAGAGAGAGGGGATTCTGATGGTGGGGCATTTGTTTGATGGGGAAGTCCTGCTTTCTTTTGAGCAATTGCAACAAAGATATAACCTTCCCCAAAATATTTTTTTCAGATATCTTCAAATCAGAAGCTTCACTCAAAAACATATCAAACCAGCTTCTACTACTCAACCATCACAGCTGGAAGAGCTATTTGTAAGCGACTGCACAGTCAGTTCTTGGTCAAGGATATAAAAAACTGTCAAACAATACAACTACAATGTCTAAAAGACTCATGGAATAAGGACTTTAATATGGAACTGGAAGAAATGATGTGGAAAGAAATCTGGGTTTATTCTAGTGAGATCTCTATATGTAACTAAACATTAGAAACTCAATTCAGGATCTTACATTGCCTACAGATTTCACCCTAGTTGAGACACAAGATGAACCCAAAAAACTACAGATGTGTCCAAAATGCCACATTGAGGTAGTAAGTTTTTGTCACTGTTTGTGGACATGTGTTTGTATTCAGATATACTGGGAAAAAATTGTAGATAAACTTTAGTTGATTTTTAATAGCCAAATTGAAATGGATCCTCAGAGGCTGCTTCTAAGCCTGCCTTGCTCCTCAATTAAAGCCTACAGCCAGAGGAAGCTCTTTTCATTTGCTGCCCGGAAAAACATCCTTTTTTAAATGGATTGACAATAAACCCCCAACTATCACTGGATGGCACAAACTGATATTTGACATAATACTGATGGAATATCTAACCTACAGACATAAATGCAAAACAAATGATTTCCAAAGGATCTGGTCGCCTCTCTTTGATTACATGGATAACAGATTGGCAAATACCATATTGAAAGGACTGACTGACTGCAATAAGCAACCTGTTAGTTTTATCAAGACCGACTTGTTGCTCTCCCTTTTTTTTTCATCCATTTTAAAACAGACTAATTGGTGATGCACTGTTAATCGTTCGGGGCTGGACAGTTCAACCTACATTCATCTTTATTATCTATTAATTTATCTTTATTGTTATTTTAAATTGTCAACTGTGACAATTCACATGTTGTTTACTTTATATGTATTTTTTGAGGCCATTGGTTGTTTTTGTTGGTGTGTTTAAAAAAGTGAAAAAACACAATAAAAATAGTTTTTGAAAAAAAAAATCTAACAAAATTACATGACGACACATATTCCACATGATATTTTGTGGAATAAGCAATAAAATTAATTTTGGGTTAAGAGCTTCAAAATATTCTACAATTCATTTAGAACTGATAACTATCAGAGAGGACAGAATGACAAGCATCATCCATACGAGGCCCTGGATGTGGACTCCGATCTTACCAGCTCTCCAAATGTAGGTGAGGGCCCCCAGCTGATTGTGCTCTCATCTGCAGCAATAATGATACTGCTTTTCCTGTTGAACAGGAACAAATGGTCAACTGGGAAAGTTTTAGTTCCACAAAGTTCACACTAGCCACACGGAAGACATGTTGCACAATGCTGTGAAAATATCTGTGATGACACTTAGGACCAGCTCACCAGTGGCTTTGCATATTTTAACCTATTCAGAAGGTTCATTATTTTTGATTTTATTTAAAAATATAAATATGCCTTTTTTTTTTTTTAGTTCAGAATTTTAAAAAGTGAGTGAAAATTTGAAGGAAATTAGAAAATGCAATTTGAGGAAAATCCCAATAAAACTAAACTGTTGGTTTTAACTTGTGTACATGGTAATGGAGTATGTAATTGTTGATCACTGTGGGCTCACTACAGGTTACAGGTATGACTCCAGCAGGATGAGTAGGGAAAAAAAAATCTGTTTTCAATTGTTTTTGGAGAAAGCATGGTCAACCAAGTTTATTGGTATAGCCAATATCACACAAAGTCTCAAGGGGCTTTACAGGACCACATGTCAATGAAGAAGACAGAGAAATGCTCTACAAAAACCCTTATCATATAAGGACATATATGTAAGAAACATCAGGCGAGAGACAGATCCCTTCTCCTCCAACGGCCAGGTGTGCAATAGGTGGGGAAGCAGACAAATTACAGACAAGAGGGACTGCAGATGAAAATTAGCTCTAAGCTAACTCTGGTACAATACATGAAATGGCAACACTTATCTTTAACATGGTCCCTTTTAAAATAATAAATAAATCAAATCAAATCAAGATGTAAGTATTGCCATCCTCTCCTCCCCTCCCCTCCCCTCCATTCCTACCCGGAAGTTGAGGTGGAAGGGGGAGGAGAGGAGGAGGACACGACAGATATGAGGATTGTGGCAGTTATCGGGAGACAAAGAGGAACTGAGAAGGGTGCAAAAAGAACTGAAATATAACATCAGGAGATGTAAGGACAGCTACAGGAGGAGGATGGAGGAAGACCTGCAGCAGAACAATGCTAGAGAGGTCTGGAGGGGCCTGGAAAAGATCTCAGGCCACAACAAGGGTGGTGGAAGAGCTCCAGAGTCTGGAGACCAGAGGTGGGCTAATGAACTGAACCTGTTTTTCAACAGGTTTGATTCTGGCCACACCACCTCCCCCACCCTCCAGTCTTCATCACCCACTTCCTGTCTGCTGCACACCCCCTCCTCCAGTGAATCTGGGTCCTCACCTGCACCCTCCTCACCCAACACCACTCCATCCCCCTCCCTACATCTCCCCCAACTACAGCCAGCCCCCTTCCCCAATACCCCTCCCAGCCTCTGTCTCACAGCTAACCAGGTGAGAAATCAGCTGAGGAAGACCAAGGCAAGGAAGGCTGCAGGTCCTGATGGCATCAGCTCCAGACTGCTCAAGGACTGTGCAGATCAGCTCTATCAGGTGGTTCTGTACAGTTCCAGTGCCGTGGAAGACTTCCTGTGTGGTTCCGGTGCCGAAGACCGCACACCCCAGGGAGCCCAACCACTTCAGACCTGTGGCCCTGACTTCTCACCTTATAAAGACCATGGAGAGGCTCATCTTGAACCACCTCTGTCCCTTAGTGAGCTCAACGCTGGACCCCCTGCAGTTCGCCTACCAGCCCGGCACTGGGGTGGATGACGCTCTCATCTACCTGCTGCACTGATCCCTCTCACACCTGGAGCATGCTGGGAACACTGTGAAGGTCATGTTTTTTGACTTCTCCAGTGCTTTCAACACCATACAACCATTGCTGCTCAGAGGGAAACTGGAGGGAGCGGGAGTGGACTGCCACCTGACTGCATGGACCATCGACTACCTCACCAACAGACCACAGTATGTGAGGCTTCACAACTGTGTGTCTGATGTAGTGGTCTGCAGCATGGGGGCCCCACAGGGTACGGTGCTCTCCCCCTTTCTATTCACCCTGTAAACATCAGACTTCACACACAACACAGACCACTGCCACATACAGAAGTTCTCTGACGATACAGCCATCATCGGTCATGTATCTGATGGGAACGAACTGGAATACAGGGGAGGTCATCAAAGACTTTGTCGACTGGTGTGGGATCAACCACCTTCACATCAACACCAGCAAGACAAAGGAGATGGTGATAGACTTCAGGAAGAAGTCACCCCCGATCACACTGGTGAACATCCAGGGACTGGACATTGACACTGTGGAGTCTTACAAATACCTGGGTGTTCACCTTAACAATAAACTGGACTGGTCTGTCAACACAGATGTCCTGTACGGGAAGGGCCAGAGTCGACTCCATCTGCTGAGGAGACTGAGGTCGTTTGGAGTGTGCAGGACACTGTTAAAGACTTTGTATGATACAGTGGTGGCATCTGCCATTTTCTACGCAGTGGTCTGCTGGGGAGGTGAATGCACTGACAGGGACAGGAACAGAGTTAACAAACTAGTAAGGAGAGCTAGCTCTGTGCTGGGATGCTGTTTGGACTCTGTAGAGGTGGTGAGTGAGAGGAGGATGTTAGCCAAGCTGACATCCATCATGGACAATACCTCTCACCCTTTGTATGAGACAGTGAGGTACCTGAGCAGCTCCTTCAGTAGCAGACTGATACACCCCCACTGTAAGGAGCAGCATTACCGCAGGTCCTTCATCCCAACAGCAGTCAGACTCTTCAATGATACAGCATGATGTAACCCTGTTGTCTGCTGTTGTTGTTGTTGATGTTGTTGTCTATGTCATGTTAAGCCATCTCCTACCAGGTGCAATTTCTCTGCTGTGCAATGTTGTATATAGTGTTTCAATTTCACTTTTATTTCACTTATGTAAATAACACATCTAAGTTGTTTCGTTAATGTATATATTGTTTTATATTTTCTTGTACTTAACTAATGCTCAGTGTATTTATATTTTTGTATGTCCTTTTTTTAAAAAATATTTTTATATTCCGAATTCAAAGCTGCTGTAACAAGGGAATTTTCCCAAGGTGGGATTAATAAAGTTATCTTATGTTTCCTCCATGTCATTTCTGATTGGAACCATTCATCCATCAATCACAGCTTTCTGAAACATTGATATATATATATTATATGATATATAAATAAATCTTCTACACACACAGGTGCTATTGATTTTTAATTAAGATGATCAGAATTCCATCAGATGTTGCATCTGCACAAACCCATCAGTCCTGTAAAGAAATGCTTAAAATGCTTTACAGTTTAAAGTTTAACAAGGCTAAGTTTAAAATGAATGTTGCCTTATTTGAAAAGTTGGTTCTAATAGTCATCATCATCTAGTTCTAAATATGTCATTCTCTTTAATAACAAGATTATTTTATACATTAATGATTTTATGCTGAGTATGAACAATTAACAATAAACAGCTTGTTTTGTGTGTTGATCAAGTAACCACTACATATTTATTTCATACTGTATATGTAGCAGGTTCACACATAAATCCTCATTGATCCCCATATTGGTTATACTCCTCTTGCATAAGATGAAGGCTAGCTAGTGTGACAGTGTTCACAAAATGATACTTCTTTAAATAGCATTTTAAGATTTTGGTTCAAGTTATATCACATCTATCTCTCCACACCAATCCACTCAGATTGTGGGTAAAAATGCTGAGTAGTGATACCACCGAGTTGCATCTAAATGCATCAGAGTGGAGAGAAACCGGACGTCTGTGCGTGCGGGTCGGAGAGAGAGAGACAAGAAGGCAAGCGAGAAGAAGCACTGGGGGTAGCAGCTTGGTAAAAATAGCGTAGAGATAGTTCTGGAAGCTCCGAAGAAAAGTGAGCATCGAGTAATTTCTCGGAGAAGTCTGATTGCTTGTTGAGGTTGCTAAAGTCTGGTGTTGCGCAGGTAGTCAAGCCTTTCCGCCTGCATTAGCTGTTGGCTATAACCAATAGAATCCTGAAACTAGCGAGCGTTCTGCTAGCTACTCTGGAGGAACTGGGACGGACAGAGAGAGAGAGAGAGAGAGAGAGAGAGAGAGAGAGAGAGAGAGAGAGAGAGACAGTAGTGGGAGAAGAGGCCCGGGACGACAGAGGAGGAGGAGGACTTCTATGCTGGTTAAGCTGGGAGGACGGCTGCAGAGAGGAGCGGTGCCAGCCCAGAAGCGACACGTTGCGGTTCTGGAGAACTTCGGCCTCGGTAGTCCTCTGGAAACAGGGAAGAGAGAGACCTCCAACACAAGGCCCCTATAGCGGAATAAAGGTGTAACTGTTCTGTGTATGACTGCGATTGTTCTCGCGCAGGGAAGAGACTGAGGTGGAGTGTTTTTGTTATCGTTGTTGTTTTGGACTGAATGAGTTAAGGACTGCTGCGGACTATTTCTTCATAGTGGTTATACAGGTTCTGAAGTCTTCAAGAACTCTGCACAAACATCAAAAGACTCAGATATCAGTTAAGAACATTTACCGATGTTGGTTCGTTTAACATCTGCTTTATGTCTGCATTATAATTGATTGCCAGTGACCAAACTGAATTCATTTTTGTTAAATTTCATTTATTATTTAGCTCAGAGGGGTGTTGTAACTGGAGAACATACTGAAGTTACTCTCTGCCTAGTTATTGTTATTATTCTTTTTGTTTCCTGTGAATAAAGTTTATAATTTTACATCAAAAACTCGGGTAGCTAATAAGGTTTCTTTTGGGGTATCTTCTCACAGGAGTGGGGGGGNGGGTTCTTTCTACAGCTGTGAAAGAGATAGCCAGGAAATGTGTATGAGAAACTTTTTATATACTATATCACCAACATACCTATACTAGACTCTTCAGGTTACCTCCGTGACTTATATAGATCCTGAAGCCTACCTTTTCTGATTGTGGATAGACAGTGTAGTGTAAGGAACAAATTGGTTTGGGGTCAGGGACCTAGATCCTGTGGGACTCCAGCCATCCAGGAATAGGAGAAATAGAGGAAGTCTGACTTTAGACCCCCCACCATGCAGGTGCCCTTCCCGCCTGCCACACTAGCTGAGATGTTGTTGATCAGTTTTGACAGCTACGGCATCTGAGCAGATTAACTATGTGATCAATACCATGTCAGTTCACACGGATCCACAAACATGACAGGATTACCACTAGAAAACAGATATAACATGCTTGGGTTTCTAAACATGTCAAAGGTCATGTGTCAGAGGCCTGTGTACTGTTGTCAAGAATGAAAAGCGATTCAAGTACGGTGAGATGCACGCTAGCAAACACACCCATCAGCGCTGACTGCTGGCCGGCGAACCGGGCCAGTGATCTTCAGTGGACTAACAACACCTAGCTAGCTACTAAAACAATAACAGCAACAAAACAACAGATTAATAGTTTGACACACTCAATGCAACAAATGACAAGTGTGGTCATGGCGTGTACTCGTGAAAAAAAGTCAAACGGTATTCCTCCCTCAACTTTGTCATGTAGCGAACGTTCAACACAACAACATACAGTATATATGTCAACGTTAGCTGAAGCTAGCTAGCTACAGTATCACACAAAGTAATTTTTAAAATATATCTATCTTTTATATTCGGCTGTAGACCATCGACATATTCAGAGTTCTGTTTCCTCTCCATTGCTGCCCACCAACCGTTGCCTACCACGTCACAAAATCACGTGACTTTAAACAAGCTATTGGGGAACGTCACCATTTTCAAGCTATGAAGGAGCTACTGGAGGCAGGAAGCAGTGGGGTCTGAATCTGGTAGCAGAAGAATCTCCAGGATCAGGGAACATGCCAGAAAAGAGGGGATGGATGAATGAGAAAGAAATATAGGAAGAAAAAGACCTGTCAGAATTTTTATGATTTTGATTAAGAAGGTAAATATGCAGCAGCTAAAATATACATTTAACAGATTTTAAGATGATTATACTTGGATGTTTTATGTTTCTAAATGTGTTAATGATACGTGAGTTTTACATTCTTTGATAAAGTGTTGTTTAATAAAGAATCTAAAGTCTGTGTAACTGTCAGTAGAGAGCTGCAGTTTTGTGGTTTCTGTGTAAATACAGGAAGTACCAGAATAATGCAGCGCTAGCATCTCTTGTGTCACCCTAAGTTAGAGAAAGAACAGAGGTTGTGAGCAGAACAGTGGGCGTGAAGTGACTTTGTGGAACACAAATGACCTTACAAGGTAACAACAACTAAAGGCCAGCGAAGGCCTGCCTATGCAGATGAATTTTATCCAATCAGTAAGTACACCATGGGCAACGAGTAATAACATTTGAATGGTTCTTAGCTCATTATCTATATAATTTATGATTGTAGGAACAGTATAAAGTGAGACTGTTGAGTATCTTCGCATATCCCCAAGCGGGGGACCAAGCTGAAGCTTAACAGGAAGACCCATCGACGGACTAAAGATTAAGGAAAGCTTAGGTGCCAAACGGGGTGCTCTAAATGCTCATAACCCATCAGAAAGATTGAGAGGAAATCTTTCTGCCTAAAAAGACTAAAAGGATTCAACAAACAACTCAGCAGAGAAGTTCAGGACACTTTTCTCTGTCTGACTGATTAAGTTGAGGATTCATCAAAGAACAGTTGAGGACTTCAAGTTTTTCAAGGATCAAGGAGATAAGTTAAATGTTTTTTTTTAGGGGTCCAAGCACGAATTGCGTGGAACCCTCTTGAAATTGTTCAGATTATTATTATTATTTCTTTTTTTCTGCTAAAAGTATCTGGGGAGCAGAAACCGTAAAAGCTAGAGCTACGCAACTTGGCACGTAGCTTCAAAACCTTCACCGCTACTCAGCCATCAAAACTCAAACCCTAAAGATGGAACTATAATAACAATTTCAAAATTCTGATGTATATTGGTCTATAACTTTTGAACTCTAAGCCCTAGAATCAAAATTCTTTTTTCCTAGAATTTGATTCCTTGGATGTATACATNTTTTGAACTCTAAGCCCTAGAATCAAAATTCTTTTTTCCTAGAATTTGATTCCTTGGATGTATACATATCTATCCACATAGGCCACGCCCATTTCCATCTGACTAGATTTTCCGCCATTTTGAAATGTTTGTAAAACAGTTTTTTCGTATCTCTGCCCACAGTTTTGACTCAATCGTCACCAAAATTTGCTTGTGGTATCTCTGGACCAAGCCAAAAAAGTTATCCCTTTGTTTTTTGACATTCTTTATCGTTTTGCTGTAATTGCCTTCCAAAGTTGAGGGGGCGTGACTCATTTTACAAGATGTCGTTTATCTCCAGAATGAATTATTTTATTGGAACTAAATTTGGTACACATATGCAGTAATGTTTCCTGCAACAAATGAATCATCAATCGACCTGATGGGGGCACTATAACAACCACTATAGGCCACAGCACGTTTTCATCAACAACTTCTGAATCGTAGATTGTAGAATCAAAATTCTTGTCTCGTTATACTCCTTGGGCGATGGTGCATCTACCCATATAGGCCACGCCCATTTTCAATTGTCAGCTTTTCCACCATGTTGATTTTAAACAATTTTTGAGTCATGAATTTTTATCTCAAAAACCATAAAAGTTATGGCAACCAAACTTCATAGATAGGGTAAGAATCTCACTGACAACTGAGCAAAATAAATTTACACCAATCAGCCTGAAGATGGCGCTGTTATAAGCATGTTAACATTTTGGCCTTTAACACTGAGTGTGACTAATAGGTTGTGTAAAGTAATTGTGGTGGTGATGTCTGATGCTATGTATCTGTGTATAATGGTAGTTTTGTTTTATGTTTACCTGCCCAGGGACTGCAGATGGAAATTAGCTGTTAGCTAAATCTGGTACAAAGCATCTCTTCTCAGTTTGAGATTAATGTTTCTTGTGCACGGTTCCTTTCTAAATAAACTAAATAAGAAATAGGTGAAATACGGAAAGACTTTAAAATGTAGACAGAAAGCAGAATAACCTAGCCTAGTTCATACGGTTAGAATTCTACACTACTTCCATGTGTAGACTAATCAGGGACACCTTAGAGTGAGGGCTAGCCTAAACCTTTGTACTGAGGTTGCAGGTTAACAGCTTATTTAATGCGGAAACTGTCATTGTGTACAATCTAGATTTTATTCCGCTCAGTGAGCTTATAACACCAAAGAATTTCTTCAGTATGATGAAGCACAATTTGTTTCATCAGTCTCCATTTCTTAGCATGAAAATTGGTGACAAAGGAAAAACCAACATAACATGTTTTATGTTTTGCCCCCACTAGGCGTCAGAACAGCTTTCTTGCTTTACATTAAACTTTTTTTTAAGGGAGTTTTTTCTCATCTTCTTAGAGAGCTTGGGCTGGGGCTGGGTCAGGAACCAGGACCTGTAAAGCCCTTTGAGACATGTGACTAGTGCAGTTCCTGTTGAAAACGTGCATGTTCAGACCGGGCCAGACTTGGTGTGTGCTGCAGTCTGCCACCGTGGAGCGTATCCTGCCACGTGGACTACTTTTTACCGGCACAGCTCAATTCAAGAACCACTCATCCAAACAACTTCACGTGAAACACTGCACATCCTTGGGTCCAGAGTAATAAACCTGTTGAATATCAACTTCACTTCTTCATGTAGAGATATTGGTACCACAGACAGATGGACAGGGATTTCTGGCATTATAGTTAGATATTGGGCTAAATAAATGATTGGAATCGATTGTACATGTCTCTCTAACTCTACTGGAGAGAAGAACAGCATTGTTCTAAAGCTAATGGGCGGGTTCATAAAAAAAATAACTACACTGTCAAAGTAAAGTGCTGTGCTCATTCATAAAGTTTCTTTTACATTAATCTGGTGTCATAAGGTAGCACTGTTGTCAAATGTGACAGGTAAATACCAATGAAGCTGTTAATGAGCTGT
Source organism: Lucifuga dentata (assembly GCA_014773175.1). Taxonomy (NCBI): domain Eukaryota; kingdom Metazoa; phylum Chordata; class Actinopteri; order Ophidiiformes; family Bythitidae; genus Lucifuga; species Lucifuga dentata. The sequence goes on from VXCM01005104.1 coordinate 12,586, forward strand.
TTAATATTTACAAGTCACGATTTATCCTGATTCATCTGGTTTTAGAGACAGTGACATGTTAAAGCAGCAAAGGAAACATAAATTCTGCTTTTAAGGTCCACATTTTAAAAGACTTGACACAAAAATAACAGCACATGTTAAATCTCCATGATATGTGATAGCTGCACAGTGGAGAGTGGTGTGTGTGTGCACAAGCGTGCAGAGGCAGAGCTCAGCAGATGAGGCTTAATGAATAAGCTGAGCAGCAGGAGAACGTGTGTGAGATCGGATCAAAACTCACCATTTACATTTAAAAAACTGACTGATTGGCTGAGTGAGTTTATCAATTTTATTGATCACTAACATATGAGGCAAATAGTTTTAAATGAGATTTCATTCCACTGAAATTTACCACCAGAATGAAACAGGTCTTGCATTTTGTGTGATTTTTTTTTTTTTTAATAAATCGATTCCCTGACATGTAAATAAGGAAATAGTGTACTAACGCCTCTGTCAAGGCAAATGCTAAAAGATGCCGGTAACAGGGGTTCAGAATTAAGGAACTTGGTTGAGTGACAATATTTGCCCATATCGACACGGTAAATCATACGCAAAACTTTATGAATCAGGCCCAATCTCTCATGTACTGTTTTGGTGATGATGGCTGGTCCACAATCTCCCACAGGCATCACATCTCAACTGGGTTGAGATGTGATGCCTGTGAATGCCACAGCATGATTTATTTTCATCAAAATAAATCATGCTGTGGCATTCAGTGACTCCTGGGCTTACTGACATCCAGAAAAAGACCACTCCCATCAGGATAAAAGTGATCACTCAGGACAACTTTGTAGTGACTCCTTCCTCTACGAGGACAAACTTTCAAGCATGAAAGCTAGCCACTAAACTGTGAACTCATTTATTTGCTGAGGAAATTAATGTCTACAGCCATACCAACTATGGGCGGAATACAGTACAGCTACATGTACTTGAACACACCAAAAACATCCTTCTTGCAGCTGCATTACCATCATAACCTTCCCCACTTTGACAAATACATGCTACTTTCACACTAACATCTGTGCAGACTGATTCTTGGACTGATGGCTGTATGAAAGTATACCAATCAAAATAACAAAAATGTGGAGTCAATTTGTAGTCAATGGCATAAAACTTGCAAAACCACTGGTATGGTCCTTCACACTGATGAATGTTTGTAAAGTACTCATCATTTTTCCATTTTTTTTTCTTCACAGTTAAGTGTTCAATCTAGCTAACATTTTTAGAATCGTAAAAAAATGTTCATTTTGTGGCTTCTCCAATGAAATAATTCTTTGAGAAACTTAAAATGTTTTGTTTGTAGAGCTTGGTTCTGCAATTTTTGTGAAACACCTTTTTACAAACTGAGGGTAGAGCTGGCAGACATTCAGTGGAGCTAAGATGGTGCTGGTGTGTGCTGTTGGGGTGGATCGGGCTGGTTCCTGGGGAAGCTGGTTGGGTGGTGCCCTGGGGTGCACTGGGGGNTGGGGGTGGGGTGCCGTTATTGCTCTTCTCTTGTGCTGGGCTTGACCTGCTGTGCTGTATTGGGGCTACGCCTGGGCATGGGGTGGACTGTTGCCTGGTCAAGCAAGGCACATGTGGGGCCTGGCCTGGCTGAGCTCTCTCGTGGGGTCAATGGTGCCTATCGGGCTCCCCTGTTCTCTTCCCTAGGCTGTTCCGTTCACTCATGGTGGGGGTTTTTGTGGCAGGGGTGGCTCAGTGTTCTCCACACTTACCTATGGTGGTGGTGGTGGTGGTGGTGGTGCCCTCCCACCCCCCGTTTGGTGGGCTGCCTTCCTGTGGCTTTCTGAGCTCCTCTGGGTCTGTCCTGGTCTCTGCCCATTTGCAGTGTGGCTTAGGGCCTCGTGGGGGCTGGCAGTGGGTTGCGGTGNGTCCTGGTCTCTGCCCATTTGCAGTGTGGCTTAGGGCCTCGTGGGGGCTGGCAGTGGGTTGCGGTGTCATGGGGAGGTATGATCAGGACTTATATTGCCTCTCCGTTCACTGGCCATATGGGTTTTGGTCTCATATGTCACGCTTCTTTTAATGCATTGCACTAACTTAGCACTCACACACAGAATAATGGGGGGATAGATATATCTATATCTATATCTATATAGATATAGATATAGATATAGATATATAGATATAGATATATATATTGAATTCTTTATAAAATTTAGGCACATTAGGCTCACTTTAGGTCTTGGGGGGAGGAGTGCCTTTGGGTGTATGCCTGGCCTGCTCTTCTGGTGGTCTACTTGTGGACTCTGATGGTGGGTGTCCTTCATGGATTTTGGGCTTGTCTGTTTTCCTGGTTCTCCTCTGTTTCCCTGGGGCTTTGCATCCTAGGTGTCTTTCCATCAAGGCTGTGCCGCCCGGCGGTGTGGCTTCTGTCGGGCTTGGGAGGTCCCCATGCTATGCTGAGATTCTGTATTTAGGTCCCAGCCCGACACACCAGTTCCAACTGTGACCCGATCTTCCAGTGATCTGGGTCTCTGGAGGTTGATGGGGCCAATGTTTGAGGCCATCACCACCCCTCAGTGGGGTTCTCAGGGAGGTCGGGACTCTGGTGATCTGGATTTGGTGCATGGAACTTCACAAATTAAACCACCAGACTTTATTACTGTCACTGCTTGTTTATGTGTTTTTGTCTGTCTGTGTTATTGTTGTTAGGCCTCCTTGATAGAAATTGATTATCAGTGATAGGTTGGTCAAGGAGGGCCGGTGAAGGTCACACATTCTCACTTACGCACTATATGTTATCTGTCTGATGCAAGATCAAACTGCATATGTATTCAAAATGATTTATGCTGATCATGGTATATACTACAACTATATATGAAGACAGATGAAAAAAAAAAAAGAATGACACAAAGATTTTAGAACTCACCCACAGGCCAGACTGCGGATCTTCCAGCCACACAGATCCTGCACAGCTTTGGGGTACATTGTTGACTCTCGGGACGTGTTTGTTACTCCCCAGAAGAATAGCCCTCCTGCAATGTAAGGCTCATCAGCATCCACATGCACAGGAAATCACAAACAGCAGCTGTTACACCGATGATTTAACACTGTAGTATCTCAATATGGACAGTTAAAGAAAGGAATCAGGTGTCTACTGTGGACAGCCTGCACATTTAAGCTGAGAATGAAGAACGTCCAAAGCTTCATCACAATCATCTTAACCCTTTTGGGCCTAAGACTGTCACTAGCACTTGGACTAAAGCTGTATGAATGTTCTTATACTGAGCTCATTCTGTCATTTGACATCAAACACAAGATATCAGGTTTTTTTCAGGAGAACCTGGGCCTTCAATCTATTGCATTTTCAGTCGCAATTATAAATACAAAACCTTCCATGTCAGTTTTGGTGTAAATCAAGCTTTTGCTAATCAAGTTAAAGGCTTTTTTTTTTTTCCAGCCATCACCCTTTCAGCCAGATGTGACCAGACACAGCATAAAAACAGTTGTAAACATGGAGCCCCTCGCCCCACACAGACGATTTAAGTCCCCACCACTGACCCAGAAAAGTGGATAAAATTGATGAAAATAAAATGTTATTTCTAATGAAAAGCTGCTTAGAGGTACTAAATGCTGTCTCCTTGTGGCTGAGCTGTTTTATGTAGTTATACAAATCATTTTCTGAGCACCTCCATGGGTGGTACTGTTTCAGTTTTGCATCACCACATCGCATGTCAACAACAGCATGTGATACAGCCAGAAATTCATCAATGCAATACAGCAGCCTACTGGGGCTATCAATGAAAATCAAAAACTGGTGTCATGCTTTAAGTCTGCCCTTTTTACAGATGTGTGGACGGTGGACAGCTTGTCTCCACGTGTAGGGACCGCTGACTTATTAACAAAAAATTACAAATGCGCTTTCAGTGCAGTGATGCACCAAAATTCAAACTCCAGATTTGGAAGCTTCAAACTGCCTCTAATAAACTGACTTTCATAAAAGGTGTAACAGTAGACAGAAACTAAATTAAAGTTACTGTTTTATGATTATGTTAAAATTTTATTTACAACTGTAAGTAAACAGTAAACAGGATCCATTAGGATCACCATGGATTTCTCTTTTCAGAAAACAGACTGCCATTGCTACATTGCTGGACCATGCAACAAGGATAAATCTGACTACCACTACCACCAACTGAGTCATGTAATGCCAAGCTGAAATGAGGTAGATGGCATACACATCATTAGCCTCAATTATTGACAAAAATGTTCAGGTCCTTGTCTTGTTATTTTCGTACCCATCTCACTGACGGCGAAGGAACACTGGAAGCCAGCGTAGATCTGACTGCCGCCACGTCCAGGGAAGTCAAAAAGTTTGACCAGGCGAGGAACCATCTCATCCCTCTGCTCAGTGTGTCCCAGACGCCCATAACCACCAAAACCCCAGCTGAAGACTCGCTTCTGGGAGTCTAGCACCAGCTGCAAACACAAACACACACACACACACACACACAGATTTACAGTTAAACAAGCTTAAAGGTTAAGGATTACATGTAAACTAGAGGGCACGCAGACAGCATATACCTCCCCAAGGCATAACAATGCTCAGATTTTGCTTTGATTGCCAATATCAATCCTTTTTTCATTACCTTGAAATAAGATGAGATTTATCATGTAAACTCATTTTAGTGGAATTGTGAATATCATCTTCTGGATCAGAAAAACACACGCCAGAGAAATACATACAGTGGATAGAAAATAGGGGTGTAAATCATCGTCTCCATGGTGATTTGATTTGATTATTTAAGGCAGTGTTTCCCTAAGTTAAGGTCGCGACCCATTTTGAGTGGGTCGCAACTTTGCAGAGAAAATTTTAAAACCTATTTTAGAACATGAATGTTATCATTCCCAATCAGCATGACTAGTGCATTGTTATTGTATTGTATTGTAGCGTACTGTTTTAGTGCAAAGTCGTCGTGTGTGTCCCGCTTCCTGCCCCTCTCTCTCTTCTTACTCCCACTCCCAACAGCGCTACCAAGCTCACGTGTCCACAAACGCTCGCGCTGCCAGATCACTGTGTTCGCACCTCAGAGAAGGCTATTACTGCTGTCAGCAGTACTGGTCTGGATAGTGTTTCCTCTGCTGTCATTTGTACTACATGAAGTCGTGTCTAAGCGTAAATACAAAGAAGAATTTATGGAGTCACGTGGAGACGGTGAGCAAGGTGGCGGCTCTGTAGTGGACCTCCGCACACCCACAAGTAAAATGAGTTAATATAACAATTTAGCAGTTCATATTTTGTAAAAGTTAGTGCTTTAACACCTCAGTTCCAGATAAAACTAGTTCCAAAGCTGGGAGTAAATTAGTTAAACCAAATGGTGACCTCGAAATACTTCAAAAATACTAGCCGCATGGCTACCAGGAAGAGCCCCACAGATGAGGATGACCACACACCGGATTNAAAAATACTAGCCGCATGGCTACCAGGAAGAGCCCCACAGATGAGGATGACCACACACCGGATTCTCCCCCCCAAAACCCACTAAAACTGACCACAAATCTTGACAGTTTGTTGGTGGAAATCTCTAAAATGAATGCCACGTTACAGAGTGTTGCAACAAAGAAGAATTTACCAAAGCCAAAGGGTTTTACCCAAGTCTTGAGAAATGGAGAAGAGCACCCACAATTTTTAATGTTTTATGTGGAGAGGTGCTCAGTAATGAAAGCCTTAAAATGAACAAATTAAACAGGCATCTTCAAAAGAAGCATCAGGGCAAGCCAAGAGAGTTTTTCCAGAGCAAAGAGGAGAACTTCAAGAGACAGAGTTTTTACAGTGGTAGGTTAAGTTCAGGGTACAGGTAGTGCTACATTAATAAGGATATAAGTTACATTGAATGTGAGTGAGTGAGAGAGAGAGAGAGAGAGAGAGATGTGGTGTTAGCTAGCAAATGCCAATAGCCGAGTCATAATGTATGAGATTAGTATGAGATCCGTATGACCTCCGTATTTCGCACATTTTAGTGTAGTGTAATGTAATTTAATTTAATGTATTTGGCTGCTATAATGATTTAATTTCCCTCTGGAGATTAATAAAGTCAACTATCTATCTATCTATCTATCTAGTTTGTCCTGTCAGATCAGTTAACCTCGTTAGGTGGTGGTTGGAAGCACAATACTGAAAAGTAGTAATTGAGTACTCACAGTTAAATTTATAAATGTATTAGCAGCTTTTGTAATAAATTAAAAGTATAATTATTTTTAAATGTGGTTATACAGTATATAAAAATTTAAGTCATGGGTGAACCTACTGGTTGAAAATTCCAGCCAGCCACACACATCTCATTAGGACTGATTGAGACTCAATCTAATACTGAGACATTAGTAAAAACATTTATAATGCATCTTTATTTCAGTGATAAATGTTAAATAGAATCGGTAAAGTTAAAAAACAAAATAATGCCTAAATGGCAACACTAAGACTTAGAGAGGTTGTTCTAGTTTTGATTGTTCATTTATTAGTATCATGCTGACATATTTTTTGTGATTTTTTGGGTAGAAAGGAGAGGACGACAAAACTATCAACAATTCAACAATTAAATTTACCTGTCTGCATGTCTGTCTGCATTTCTATCTGTAATTCTTGAACGTCTGTATTTCTAATTATCAAAATGTCACAGTGATTTGATGATTTGTGACTATGGGTCTCAGGAAGACAACATGTCTCCTTTGGGTCCCAAAATGAAAAAGTTTGGGAGCCCCAGATTTAAGGAACAATTTGATGCATCTTTCATTTCTTCCAAGATTCGATTATCATCTAAATTCAAAACTTTAACTTCACTTCAAAAATATTAAAAATATTACCGTGGGAACTTAATTACAGACTATTAATGGAATACAAACAGTATTTAATACTCCAAAGTAGAATAAAAGAACATTAACTTTTATTATTATTATTAAACATGGAGAACACGCCAGCCAATATGAAGAGTCAGAAATGCCAGCATGAATGTTTAACAGTAGGGCTGTAAATCCTCATCTAATCGAGGATTACGATTATTTAGGAAATGAATGGATGTATAGGGAAGCCTTTAATATATATCACAATTAGATTTGATGATTCTGATTTGATTAGTTTTTCTTTTGTTTTTACTTTACTGAACATGCTTTGTGTCACCTGGCGGATTCTCCCTTACTATTATTCTGTGAACCGAACAGCAGAATCCTATTGATTCCATCATTTAAAGGCATTATTCATACTATTGCCTGAATAGTAATACAGACAAATAATCAGAGTACAGCGTGCATGTAAACGTGCACATCTCTGACTGAACACGCTCTGTTTAGCTAAACTTCAGTGTATTTAGCTAAACTTCAGCTGTTTAGCTAAACTTTAGTGTGTTTAGCTAAACTTTAGTGTGAGGGGAATCCTACTTCACATATTTTCTACCAGTCTCCATCCAGCAGCAGAGATTTATGTATTTTCCAATGTTTTCTCTGTTCATGTCTATTCAGCAGCCTGATAGCCTGTGGGAGGAAACTGTTTAGTAGTCTTGTGGTTCTTGCTCTGATACTTTGGAACCTCCTGCCTGATGGCAGAGGATCAAAGAATTTGTGAGCTGGGTGGGAGGGGTCCCTGACTATGTTCAGGGCCTTGTAAAGGCATCGGCTCTGGTAAAGGTCCTGCATAGAGGGTAGGGAGACTCCAATGATCTTCTCAGCTCCCCCTGGCTACCCCTCTGCAGGGCTTTAGTGTTACTGTTATTGCAGGTGGAGTATCAAGTGGTGATACAGTATGTCAGCACACTCTTAACTGTGCCTCTATAAAATGTCGTGAGAATGGTGGTGGGGGGGGGTTGCTGGTTTTAATTTCCTAATAAAGTGCAGTCGCTGCTGGGCCCATTTGACAATCCTGGTGGTGTTCATTGACCAAGTGAGTCTGTCTGAGATCTGCACTCTCCACAGTGGAGCCACAGCATCAGATGCTCCACTGTTGACACTGAGCACCAGATTACTGTCCACAGACCAGCCCACTAGGTGTTTGACCTCTTCTCTGTACTAAAGAGAGGTTTACTAAAGGAACGATATATGGTAAGAGACATCAAAGGGCAAAGGTCACATGACCTTTCTTCGGATAAAGAACAGCACCTCTCTATGGACAAAGTCATACCCAGAGACTTCAGGTTCATGAAAGGAAAATAAATAAAACTGTTGTGCCTTATACACAATTAAGTTTGAAAATGCTAAAAGAGTGATTTTCATTATATACAATGCTCTCATTTATTATCTGCAAAATATTCTGAAGTTATTATGCTTTATTAATTTCCAATCATGTGATTACTAACTACATTTATGAATATATATAAGCTTTTCTAAGTATTCTGTAATGTATACAAGAAGGATGAAGAAATGAGATGTAATTTTTAAAGATCCTGCTCAGTTCTGTGTCAACGAGCAGCTAACAGTGCCTGTGTGTGTGTGTGTGTGTGTGTGTGCGTGCGTGCGTGCGTGCNAACGAGCAGCTAACAGTGCCTGTGTGTGTGTGTGTGTGTGTGTGTGCGTGCGTGCGTGCGTGCGTGCGTCAAAAGACAAATAAGAATTGAACTAGACAGGTTACGGGGTTTGAATACATTAATCATGAAGGCATATACAGCAGAGACCAGAATTTGGCCTTGATAGCAGCTGTAAAGTCTTTGATAGTTTTTCAGTGTTTTATATCATTAATGTGGTTGAAGAATATTATCTGAAGTTTTATTACAGTTCAATATTGTTTAAAAATTGTTTTAGTCACATGAAATTGATTTATATTTGTTTGAAACATATGTTACGACCCTGGATCATATTTCTGTGTTGAGACATGTTGGATATGAGTCTCTGGGTGTTTTCACACTTGGTCCGTTTCAACCTTTAAAGTGAACTCAGATTGATTACTCAGCATTTTTTGTGCATATGTGAACGCTCCAAAAGATCTCAGACCCCTCTGAAATGAACTGTACTCAGACCACCTCCCGAGGTGGTCTGAGTACAGTTCGTTTTGAGTTCTCTTTGTGGGCCGTTTGATTTTTGCAGTCTGAAATCAAAACGGTCTCGGGACGCTTAGCGTTTCACTTCTGTCCAGTGCTTGAAGTGGGCTGGTAGGCTACTCACTGGTACACAGTACCGGGACCTCTGTGATTTTCATTTCAGAGTACCGGGACATTTTCGGGAGTACCGGAACTTCTCATAAATCTTCTGTACTCTACTGCAGAACAATGCAGAGGAAAACAACAGCAAAGGTGCAGCCAGAATTAAATCAGGGGACCGCGTATTTATAAGTAGGGACCTCATTATAACTGCTGCGTAGCACAAAACAGGGCTTGAAAGTTGCGCACATCACTTCCCACGCAAAGTTTGGGATTTATAAAAACAAACTTGACGGGAGAATTTGCTCACCTGTACCGTGAAACTCTACTGTACCGTACGCACGTTTTGGAGACACGGAGAAGCAGAGACATGAAGCTGATTTCTCAGTGATTCTTCCACACAAGTCGTTCCACGGAATCAAACTCTGAATTTTAGCATAGATCCACTCTGACAGAGCCGCTTAAGCTACATTTACTTCAAAACAGATCCTCTCCATGCAGTTATGATTTAAACTGAATTCACGACTTCGTTAATTTTGATAAGCGATAGCAACACCTTTACACACCAAAAAGGTGCTGCGAAACAACAGCATTAATATTCTGATCATAAGAGATCCGTCTTATTTTTTATTGATCTGTCATAACTGATAGACTGTCAGGTTTATTGTTTTTGTGTATGATTCTGTCGTTGCAGAGCAGCTCAGTCTGATGCGCTCAGAGCTGCTGAATGTGATGCGTTTACCAAAATAAAACTAGAAAAGGGATTTACCGGATTCACCTGTACGTCAGCATCTCATCCTTTATGCAGCACTGCACCTTCTGGCATCCGCCTTTAGTCTGACAAACTTTTAATTCAGTGTAAATTTAAATTCTAAATNCTTCTGGCATCCGCCTTTAGTCTGACAAACTTTTAATTCAGTGTAAATTTAAATTCTAAATGATTTATGTTAAGTGACAAATGTCCAGCTACAGCATGCTATGATTGTTGTTGCTGCTGAGGCAGAAAATCTAACATTTTCCTGATTTCTCCTCATCCACAATACCTGCATTTCTGCCTCATGATTTGTTTTTCTTGATCTACCAATCAGAAGTCTCCATTCTCTCTGAAGTGCAATGATGTACAGACACATTTATGTGTATATCAGTATTCACATATTCATAAATACATTTGTAATTACATTTCATTTGTGATTGTATTTCATAAATACATTTGTGAACTACATTTTCATGCATGAAAAGTACCCACAATGCAATGCAATAAGGGTCTGAGTTCTAAAGGACTTGTATTGTGAACAGGAAGGGGGCTGAGACCCCATCAGAGTGCAAGTGCACCCAAAAGAGTACTGAGTTCTCTTTTGGGTGCACTTGCAATGTGAACATGAAGAGAACTCAGTTCTTTTTCAGTTGGTCCACTTTTTGGTCCACTTAAAGAGGACTGAGTTTGATTCGTTTAAAAGGGTCTGTGTGTGAAAACACCCTCTCTCTCTCCTGGGTTGTGTTGATCTCTTTCTCTCTCTCTCTGTCTCTCTCTCTCCCTCATTGCGTGAATTGGGTGTGAGTGAGGATGAGCTGCAGGTGTGATGTATGATTGTCTAGGTGATTTCTGACCATGCGACTGGCTCTCCTGTGCTGAGGTGGAGGATATAAGCCTGCTGCTGTTAGTTCCTGGGGCTCTCCTCTTCCCACTCCTCCAGTTGGCCAGCATCATGTGTCAGAACTGAAAAGTTTATTGTAATCCAGTCCTGGGAGCTGCAGGGTTGGGGATCTTTTGTTTTACCTGTTTTCTCCTGTTTATGTTGGTTAGGAGTTTAGGTAAGGTANTGGGGATCTTTTGTTTTACCTGTTTTCTCCTGTTTATGTTGGTTAGGAGTTTAGGTAAGGTATTTGCATTTTGTTTTATATTATTTGGGTAGATAAGATTAGCTATTCAGATCTGTTTTGTTTGTTATTTTTGATAATTCCCACCCTGACATGTTACTCCTTTTTGTATAATAAATATCAACGGGCTGCATTTGCTGTTTTGCTGGTCGTTCTTCTGGAGCATGAGAAGAGGGGAGTCTCATTTTATATGTGTCCTGGTTTCCCCTAGGCCATACGTAACATAAATTGGGGCTCGTCTCGTTTCTGGCTTTGTGTGGCATTGTTTTTTTTCCATCGGTAAGTTGGCAACGTTTTCTGGTTGACAATTTTTATTTTGGTGGGTGGGGCAGCATGGAGTTCCAGTTAGATGATTTCACGACTAATCCTACTGTGGAAAAGCTGGAGAGATGTACGAAAGCTAACCTCTTGGTTACTGCCACTTTCTTTGAGGTATCTGTGCCTTTGAATGTGAAAAAAGCTGAGTTAAAGACGATCCTAACTGACAAATTGGGGAGAAGGGTGTGTTGAAGTCTCCTGCAGTTGTTTCATTTACCTCCTACAGACCCGCTGATTCATGCAGGCATGTCAGCTGAGAAGCTCCAGTTGGTGCTCCATATTAAGGAGGTGGAGATGAGAGGTAAAGAGCTGGAAGTGGAGAAAATGCATCTTCGGATGAGAGCCCTCAAGTTGGAGTGGGGACAACCGCTTGCCTCAACATCCCAACCCAGCCGCCACAAGTCATCTTCTCCCGCCCCTCAAGACAGCTTTGACGTCAACAGGCACGTATCACTTGTTCCACCATTCAGGGAAACAGAGGTTGACTGCACATTTGAGCGTACTGCTTCGGCTTTGCGCTGGCCTAAAGAGGTACGGCCGCTAATGTTACAATGCAAACTGGTGGGGAAAGCGCAAGAAGTTTATGCCAGACTCTCCAAAGAACAAAGTTTGGATTCTAACATGGTAAAATCTACTATTCTCTGTGCTTACGAGTTAGTGCCGAGGTTTATCACCAAAAATTCAGAAATTGTAAAAAAAAACTGTCAACCAGACGTATGTAGAGTTTGCACACAAGAAAGGGACTTCATTTGATAAGTGGTGCCAATCTACCAAGACGACAGAGTTTAAGCATTTACGGGAACTTGTGTTGCTTGAGGAATTTAAAAATTGCATTCCCGAGAACACTGTTGTATATTTAAATGAGCAAAAAGTTTTGTCATTTTCAACAGCAACTGTTCTGGTGGATGAATCTGCTTTAATGCAAAAATGTGCGTTTTCTTCGCCTGCGTCCCGCAATTATTCAGTTTTCTCTGACAGGAAGTCACTGCGACGTAATTCCTCGGGTTCCGCTGAAAAGTGCGCTTGTTTCTATTGTTATAACACGGGACATGTGATTGCTGAGTGTACAGCGTGGAAGAAAAGGGAAAACAGCAAAAGGTTAAAAGGAGCCTCCGCTGTTGGGCTAATTTAAACCAGGCTATTACACAGAGCAAAGTCCCTATGGAGGTGGAAAACCAAACTGATACAGACTTTCAGCTGTTTGTTTCTGAGGGATTACAGCACCATCAAGAAAGAAGCCTTAGCCTTGTTACTTGCTTTGCAGCATTTTGAGGTCTGTGTTGGTTCCATGTTATCCCATGTGTCAGGATTTTTTTTTTTTAAATCGAGCACTNGTTACGACCCTGGGACGTATTTCTGTGTTGAGACATGTTGGATATGGCTGTTGTGAGTCTGTCTCTCCTGGGTTCTGCTGATCTCTCTCTCTCTCTTTCTCTGTCTCTCTCTCCCTCATTGCGTGAATTGGGTGTGAGTGAAGATGAGTTGCAGGTGCAGAGGTATGATTGTCTAGGTGATTTCTGACCATGCAATTGGCTCTCCTGTGCTGAGGTGGAGGATATAAGCCTGCTGCTGCTAGTTCCTGTGGGCTCTCCTCTTCCCATTCCTCCAGTTGGCCAGCATCTTGTGACAGAACTGAAAAGTTTATTGTAATCCAGTCCTGAGAGCTGTAGGGTTGGGGATCTTTTGTTTTGCTTGTTTTCTCCTGTCTATGTTGTTTAGGAGTTTAGGTAAGGTATTTTGTTTTATATTATTTTGGTAGGTGAGATTAGTTATTGTTCAGAACTGCTTTGTTTGTTATTTTTGATAAATTCCCACCCTGACATGTCACTCCTTTTTGTATAATAAATATCAAGGGCTGTATTTGCTGTTTTGCTGGTCGTTTTTCTGGAGCATGAGAAGAGGAGAGTCTCATTTTATGTGCGTTCTGGTTTCCCCTAGGCCAGATGTAACACATATTACTCACTTAAGTAATAACTTGTAAACTCCCAATGCAGTATTTGGCTGAGATTTGATGTGTCAGGCCTTGGCCTATGTCAGATTGAAAAAAGTAAAGAGAGAAAAAGGGGATTCACATAGTCCTGCTTAGATTAAGACGTAATCATGACATGGATGAAGTATTATAAATATTCATGATACAACAAGCCTACCCGAGCCAAGTATAGGCTGGTAACCAATCAAACTTTTAAATCCAATAAACAACACCCAGAATAATTATTTGTAAAATCCTATAAATTAAGCTGTTTGGGGGGAATTGAGAGCTTTTTCCCTTCCTCATGGAAGATTAAATTACCTGCACCTTTTCTTTGAAAAGGTGATATCCTCTCAGAGGAGTTGGATGGTTAATTCTTAGGAGAAAACCTTTTGAGCAAGGAAATTTGTATATTTAGGAATATTTTTAATATATTATATATATATTAGGATTATAATATATTTAGGAATTAGAATATATTTAGGAATTTGTACATTTTATATATTTACTTTAGGTTAACAAAATGTCAAAATTGTTAAATGGGGTATTCATTTTCTATCCACTAACTTCCTTGGTGTAGTTAAATGGATACGACTAACATTCAGGGGTCACATTTGCATAAAGAAAGCCAGCGCAGACCTCTTACAATTTTAATACTGTCTGATTAAATTCTTCATTTGTAATATCTCTATGCAGGATATCTGCATGTTTAGTAACTTTATCCTGAAGACATTTTAATGCCTCTCAGGATGAAATTCAAGACCCACTTCACAAAATAAAATGGCAAAAATCATGCAATGGTACATATTAATTTAGCTTTAGGGACATTATTTTTGCTTAGAATTATTCATTTACATTTTTTAGTTTCCAATAAACTGAACACAGGGTCTATCTGCTCTTCTCACTCACATAGCAAAAAACTGAGCACTGTGCTCCACACATTTTTCATTTATTGTTTCCTCAGTCAGTACAATTATATGCACACGACACGAATTCTGTCTGTGCTGCGATTAAGTCAGAAAAGTGACTAAAATATTGAAACAGTATTTGCTCCCTTCCTGGTTTCTTATATTTCTGTTTATTCGTCACACTTAATTGTGTCAGATCGGGTCAGTAAACACAAAATACAGTTTTTAAATGATAGTTTCATTAATTGAAAGAAAAAAGCTCTCCCAGGGTGGCTACAGATTCAGGCATGTTAAATTTAAGACTTTTTAAAGACTTTTTAATGCCTCTTAGGATGGAACTTAAGACCAACTTCACATGGCAATAAGTATATGATGGCACCAATTACTTTAGTTTTAAGGACATTATTAAGTTTTAAATTATTGAGTTACATTTTTTAGTTTACACGTTTGTCCAAATATATTTACTGGCTCACAAAGGAGCAACTGAAAGGCAAGCAACTAAAAAAAACTGACAACAAAAAATATTAAAATCCAATCGCTGTGATGGCTGGACTGTAGGCAGAATAGACAGCCTGCAGACATTTCACAAAGATTAATGTAAAGTTTGACTCAAACATTACAAAGTAGTAATGCCTCCTGTAACCTGAACCATGGACTACTGCTGCTGTCATCACGCTCACAGAAACAATCTGAGCTCCGTGCTTTATTGGAGTATAATTTTAACATGGAGTAAGTATTATTGGTTTTGTGAGCTTTGTCATCAACATTTAAATCTGGGTGATGGTTAAATTAAATATCTAGACAATCAAAAGGACCACACACACCCACACACACAGTTCTATGTCACAGTATGGCTAATGTGTACAAAATCACAGTTAAATAATCTAACTGATGCATGTAACTGCATACCAACCTCATGTGCAATGTCATGATTACAACAATTTTAAATAATATTCTTTTAAATGTTTTACACCTGATTTTTTTTTCAGTTCTAAAATAAAATGTGCTCTTTAAGATCAGTTTAAACAAAAACTTTGCATATTGATGAGTGTACTATAGGATTTCACAGAAAAACCATGAAACTTAACTTTAAATCCTGAGATGTCTCATATTACATAAAATGTTATCACAGGTACCTGAACTGGATATGATCTTCTTCCCAATAACGGACAAACGGTACCGGTCCAGCTGGTTTTTCATAACAAGCGTGTCTTTGTTGACATGTGCAGCGAGGATTTAATGACATAAGGAGCCAAACCGAATCTGTCAGCTCAGCTGGTTTGTTTTCCTCGCTGTAACTGTGGCGGTGAAGCTGGACGTTGTTACTGATCGGTACTGAGAAATACCATCAGTAGTTTATGGGTTTTCACAGCCACTTTCTGTTTCTCGCACTGCGTGTTCAATTCCACGTCTTTGATTCCCATTCAACTGAGTTAGAATTACTTTTCGCACATGCATCTCATATTTATCGCCACTTTAAGCTAACGTTACTTCAAGCTAGTTTAGTCCAAGATGCTAAACTACAGTGGCCCTCTGCAACGATAAATGATCGCTGTTAGTTTTCCAGTCTGCATAATATTAAAATACAAAACAGCGATTTATATATAAATGCATAAATGAATGTAAAACTTTTTAAGGATCCACGGACCCCATGTTGTCCTCTCTGTGCATCAACCGGTGATAGGTAAATTCCTGTTACTCCACCTGCTGTCCATAAGCGTCAAGGCACCTTTCCCGGTGCTCTGTGCTGATTACGATACAGTGCCACTACAGTTACAAACGACAGAAATCTACTGAGTGCAACGCTTTTAAGAAAATTGTGTTTTCCATAGACACCGTCAGAGTTTTGTCGAGAGGCAGCACGAAATTTGATGGAGGTGGCCACCTCTATGCAGGGAAAAACCCTGGACATGCCAAAAAAAAATTTAAGACCTATACAATCTGACTTTAAGACAAATTAATACTTTTTAAGGCTTTGTATTAGTAAATGTGTATTTAAGACTTATTAAGGACCCACGGCCACCCTGTCTCTAATATCACCATGCGACAAAGGTCTCCTTAGTTACTCAATCGACCAAGTAGGGCTGGGCGATTAATTGATTTAATCAATTAATTTGATTTTACGTTTTGGCACAATGTGTAAAATGGCTGAATAGAAAAATTGAGATAAAAAAAAAAAAAAAANAAAGTCTATTTTTAACAGGGAAAATGCGGCAGCGGGTCGCTCTCTGTCAATCAAGCCTGTTCCCGTTTTTTGCGCGTTAAACTTACAAGCCTTGTTTATACTTTACGTGAGTCCGTGAGGGTCCACAGCTCTGCCTGCAGCGGACACGGTTATCAACCTTACCAACCAACCATCCATCACGTTCGTTGATGTCATGCCAAAGAAGCTTTCAGCAGGTCAGACATGCTAGCAAGATGGCAACAAATACTTGCAGATGAAGATGAGCTCGTTTCTAAAAAAAAAAAAAAAANAAAAAAAAAAAAAAACGGTAACATCACTTCATCACATCAGTCATTTGGAAGTGGTTTGATTTTGTGCTTCACAGCGTGGAGCCAACGGGTCTGTAAAGTTTGTAGGAGCTGCAACTTCTAAAAGTAGCAGCACTTAAAACTATATCAACAGCTGTGACAGAAACATGCAGCTGAGTGGCAGCAATGCAGCACTGTGAGATGCAGATCTGCAGCCGCATAGCACCAGTGAAAAAGCAAATGAGGTTACTTATTTTCCAGTGTCATGGCGTCTGATCAGAGGGTCTTCATACAGTGGAATACTGTAACATGTCAGAGCATCAAGTCAGAGGCAGCAGACAGGCTGGTGTTCCTACCAAGGAACCTGGACATTGCTGTAAAAACCTTTTATTTTAAAATATTTTTGTTTAGAAAGCCCTGGAATTTTATTTAAAAGTAACATTATTTGTTTATTATTTTAATAAACAAAATACTTATTTGAATTATTATTATTATTACTACTATTATTATTATTATTATTTAGTTTAGACAAAATCAACAACAAACAAAAATCGATTCAAACCGAGTATTGTCCATCAGCATGAAAACAAAAAAACAAAAAAAAAAACGAGATTTTATTTTTAGGCCATATCGCTCAGCCCTATGACCAAGTAACTAAATTTAATAGATAATTAGTTCAGCAAGACTGGACACACCAGGCTTGATTTCCGCAACCTGTTGAATCTAAACATCATTAAATAGAATCCTTGCAGCAACATGAAGCAGCTAAAAGGTCTCAACAAGCTCCACAAGATGCCCAGATCAAAAGAAACTCCAGAAGAAACTGAAATCTATCAGTCTGAAAGGGTTCAAACTCATNCCAGATCAAAAGAAACTCCAGAAGAAACTGAAATCTATCAGTCTGAAAGGGTTCAAACTCATTTCTAAGGCTCTGGGACTCCAGTAAACCACAGAGAGAGACGTTATCTCCACACAGAGAAAATGTGGAACAGCCATGAATCTTCCCAGGAGGCCCAACGACCAAACCTTCTCCAAGAGCATCGATGACTCATCCAGGAAGTCACAAAGAACCCAGAGGAACATCTAAGGAGCTGCAGGCTGTGAGGCCTGCAAGTCAGCGTTAATGATGCCACTATCAGAAAGAGGCAGGGCTAAAATGAATCCATAGAGCGCT
The DNA here is from genome assembly GCA_014773175.1 of Lucifuga dentata. Classification (NCBI taxonomy): domain Eukaryota; kingdom Metazoa; phylum Chordata; class Actinopteri; order Ophidiiformes; family Bythitidae; genus Lucifuga; species Lucifuga dentata. The sequence goes on from VXCM01005104.1 coordinate 30,403, forward strand.
GTGAACTGAAAACTACAACTAACCAAGAGGAACAAAAAGATTTGGCTCACATTTACCAAAAAACACCTGAAGACCCTCAGACCTTCTGGGATGTTATGTGGATGATGAGTGTAAAGTGGACCTTTTGGAAGGTCATGTAAAGCTGATGCAGCATTTCACAATAAGATTGTCATAGTAACAGTCAAACATGATAGTGTGATGGTGGGGGGTCGGTTTGCTGCTTCAGGGCCTGGATGAATCGCCATAATTGATGGAACCATGAATTCTGTCTCTCTACCAGAAAATCCTGAAGGAGAATATCCGCTTACCAGTCTGTGATCTAAAACTTATGCAGCAAGAAAATGATCCAAAGCAAAGAACAAGTCTATCTCTGAATGACTCAAAAAAACAAACTGAAGGTTTCGGACTACTTGAAGCCCATTGAGATGCTGTGGCCTTAAACAGGCTGTTCATGCTGGAAAATCTCCAATGTGTCTGAATTAAAGCAATTCTGCAAAGAAGAGTGGAACAAAATTCCTCCACATGATGTGAAAGACTTTATCTCCAGTTATCAGAAGAGTTTGGTTGCTGTTATTGTTGTTAAATATGGCATAACCAGTTATTAAGTTTAGGGGGGGCAAGTATGTTTTCACATGGTGATAAAGGTGTTGGAGATGTTGGTTTTTTTTTCCTTCAGTAAATGAAATTATCATTTAAGAACTGTATTTTGTGTTTACTCAGGCTGACTTTGTCTTATATTGAATTTTGTTTGAAGTTCTGATACAATTAAGTGTGACAAATATGCAAAATAATAGAAATCAGGAAGGGGAAAAATGTTTTATGTTGCTATACGTGGATAGAATTAATGTGTTTCTGCTGAATATTGATGATTTGTTGCTTAATTGGAGTGTGACAGACAGGTGAAGAAATGCATGTGTTCTGTGTGTTATGTGCATAATGTTTGCATATCTGAGTAAAATGATTTATAAGTGCATAATCTAGGTTCTTGTAAAATGCCACTTGTCTCCAATTTAATCAAATTATGAAGTTTACATGCTTGAAAAAACAATTATTGTCATCGAGTATAATCAAAATTTAAAGTGCTTGTTACCCAGTGTGTTTGGTTTTGTGATGAGTGGTGCCATCAAGGTTCTGGTCTAGGTGATATGGTTATAATCAGTATGTAAATACTAAAAATATTTTTTTTTTTCCTCAATACTTTTATAGATCATAACCCTTTACAACCAGAGGTGTTTATTGAGCAGTTTCCCCCTAAATGGCATACCCAAAAATGAAGGCTTATAACTCTGAACATATGACAAAGGGAGTCGTTTACTTTGTACCAACTAACATAAATCCTTTTAAATTTTCAGGAAAATGGCTTGGCTTCAAGGTTAGAGATTCTCAGGTTCAACAATGACAATAAAAACACAAAAAAATATATAGGCGAACAGAGGGTTTTTTTTTTTCAAGTTATACATTTTCCAAAATGTATATTTCAGACACGCAACAAGCCAGCTCCTTGGATTAACTTTTCTGATGCTGCTAAATGTGTGAACTCTAACTGCTGAAAGATTTAGAATGATTGAACATAGTGAAAAATAAGTTATGGCATTTGGCACCGTTGGTGTCCCTGTTTTGGAGACAAAACTGTCTCTAAGGTGTCCAAAAGAGTGAGCACTTACACACACAAACCTGGCTGTTGATAAACCAAAGGTGATTGGGCCACTGATCCATCAATCAAATTCTATCCAATCTTTTTTTTTTTTTTTNTTTTTTTTTTTTTTCTGTCTGCATATACAGTTTGGTATATGACAAGACTGGCACAACCATTTTTATACATATATGCAATTTAATCTAGCAACAGACAGATAATACTGTATATAGTGCACAGGTGAATGTGTGAGTGTGTGACCTTCACCGGCCTTCCTTGACCAACCTATTATGCTTTATTTAAAACAAACAATTTCTATCAAGGAGGGCTAAACACCTATCCAATCTTTTCTATCCAAATCTAACTAGGAAGTGATGTCATTGAGAAGCTAGCCTCCAAGCTAACGTTAGCTCGGAGGTTACCTTGTGTTTTAGTTTAATTTATCTTGGGATTGCATGGTCATAAAATGTCATGCTTGGTCTCATTTTGTTCGGGAGAATCTAAGCTTTCTGTAGATATTCATATATCTCTATTTTATTGAGAACTGGTGATTATATAATGTTGCAAACTCTACAGAAGTGCTCCGGAAGTGCTCGGGCCCGGGTACGGGCCGCTCAGGCATTAACAGGATAATAAGACTCATGTATGCAAAATCACAGGTTAAACTGATGCATATAACTGTATTTCAACATTATGCATGTCAAACAGAACTGACATTTTCACTAACTCCAATTTAGTGGAACCTTGTGTTACTTCACTCCTTTTGTTATGCTTCAAACAAAAAGGAAGAAAAACTGAGTCCATTTCCTCACCGTATGGTTACCCCCACAAGCCACATCTCGGACAACCACATTTGGCACCGGCATTATCTGTCCATCCTTGGACTTCTCAATGAAGATGGCAACCCGACGAGGGATGAGTTCACAATCAAATTCAATGCGTTGGGCACGGGCAATAAACTTTCCATCACTGTTGTGTCCTGCAATAAAATGACAAAATTAAAATGACAAAATGACTGAGCAAAATTTATGTTTGTATGTCCGATATACAGTTCTGCTTTTTTCTTTTTTCTTTACAGCCAACCATCTCAACAGCACTCCATCCATCAGGTCTTTATGGTAGAGTGGCTAGACGGAAGCTACTCCTGAGTAAAAGGCCTATGAACGGCATTTAAAGAGCATGCTCTGAGAGCTTGAGGACAAAGATTCTCTGGTCTGATGAGACAAAAACTGAACTCTTTGGGAAGAACTCCAAGCACTATGTCTGAGAACACCAGGCACTGTTCATCACCTGGCTAATACCATCCCTACGGTGAAGCATGGTGGTGGCAGCATCATGCTATGGGGTGCTTCCAAGGAGACTGGTCAGAATTGAAGGAAGGATGAATGCAGCCAAATCCATAGAGGTCCTTGAAGAAAACCTGTTCCAGAGAGCAGTGACCTCAGACCGGGATGGTTCACCTTTCAGCACAACGACCTGAAGCATCCAGCCAAGACAATGCTGGAGTGGCTTCAGGACAAGTCTCTGACTGTCTTTGAGTGGCCCAACCAAAGCCCAGATTAAACCCGACAGAACATCTGTGGAGAGACCTGAAGATGGACGCTTCCCATCCAATCTGACAGAGCTTGAGAGGATCTGCAGGAAAAATGGGATAAACTGCCCAAATCTGTGATGTTTTATATCTTTTATAAAGTATGAGACAGCAACAGTGTGGACACCATATCTGCTTGCTGCTTTTATTACTCTTCTGCTTCCGTACATACACATCATAGCAGTTTAAGATTTAGCAGTGCCTCCTATGGTCAGCTGTGGTACTACATATTACATCTCCCTTCTTTAAATGAAATATTCTCCCTTCTTTATATGAAATATCTCTTTCTTTAAATGAAATCATTTTTCTTTTTAAATGAAATCTCCAATATATTTATAACAAAATATTTTACCTTTCTGGCAAAAGTTTCAATTTAAATTATTTTTAGCTTTTCTCAAACTAATCAAAACATACATTATGCAGATTTATTACTTTACATTGCATAATGTTTTGGAGGTTTAATCTGACTACCAAATCTTGAAATCCTTAGTCTCTGTTGCTGTTACTTTGGAATTTACAATCTCTTTCACAGGTAATAGAACAGGTTCTGGATCTGCAGATGTAGACTGCAGATGTAGACTCAGTCATCTCACAGTTAGTTGTAGGGATGTATTCCCGATTTTGATCCATTGTTTCAGGAACACTCTCTTCTTCAGTGAAACTGAACTTCTGGTCTTAGGGTTAGGGGTCAGGTGTCTGCTGTTTCTGCTATACTTACATCGGTCCTGTGTTTTAATCACGAAAGTTCTTGGTGAACTGCGTGGGTCTCTACCACAACTGCTGGTTTCCATCTATTTAGGGGTCCAAGCACGAAGTGCATGGATCCCTATTGTTTTTGAATGGTTTATTATTGGGGTCCAAGTACAAAGTGCATAGATCCCTATTGTTTTTGTATGGGTTTTTAGGGGTTCAAGCACAAAGTGCATGGATCCCTTTTGTTTTTGTATGTTTTATTAGGGGTCCAAGCACGAAGTGCATGGATCCCTTTTGTTTTTGTATGGTTTATTATTATTATTAGTTTTTTTTTTTCCCCTTCCCAAAATACCCCTAAAAATGGTTGGGTGGCTCAAATGATCCAACATGCAAAAGTGCAATTTGCAAGGTAGGTACATCAGGGGGAGATTTATTCATATGCAAAAATTCATAGGTGCAAACCACTAGGGGGTGCTATAATAAAGCCCAATGCATTTTGGCTAGTAACTTTTGAACCGTGAGGCGCACATTCAAGTGCTTTATATTACACATTCAGTGAATTGAGCTGCATTCAATGGCATAAGCCATGCCCATTTTTGCCTGGATACATTTTTAGCAATTTTGCAAAAAATGCTGAACCTACTTATGCGAACTAGTCTCTGGATTTTTAATGTAAAAACAAGTAATTACTGTCAAAAGATTCTTTGGACTGTCTTCTCACATAATCATAAAGCGCATTTTTGAATTTCGACTTTGTATGCTCACAATATGGATTACAAATTTTTTGCTGTGCACCGTCATTTTACAAAAACTGCTATATCTTGCTGACAGATGCTTCAAATGACACCAAACTTCAGAATCTCATCCACTAACCATCCTCCAATGACTCTACCAAATTTGGTGTAAATCTGCCCATAGGGAGCACTATGACAAATAATTTGCACTGGAGCCTAAACCGTTCAAGATAAAAAGCTGAAATTTGCTGAGTTGCTGGTGTACATGAACCTGTATTCACCCACCAAAATTTACACCGATCGGCTCATGCTTCATCATTTAGCAAGCTTTTCTTCCTTTTTGGCTGTCTGTCTTTGAGCTACAGCACGCAGCCCCTCTCACTCTGTTAAGTGAAGTGGGGAGGGGGGATTTATTTTTGAAGTGTGTGTTTGCTAGTAGTTGGTTTCTCTCTCTCTTTCTCTCTCTTCTCTCATAAGCTGTCCATCTGTCAGTGAGACAGACAGAAGAGGCGTGTGTGTGTGTGTGTGTGTGTGTCATGGCAAGCAGACTGATGCCTCTGGAGTTTTTCAGGTACTTTCACACTGGTATACTTTGTCCACTGATGGTGACGCTGTAATAAAAGCAAACGTGCTTTTGTTCAGAACTTGTTATGGTCGTGGGCCTTGGGTTCCAACTTGCGGAGGGTTCCAAATTGCATAATTGGCTTGGACCCCGGTATAACTGCTTGCAATTCTAGTTATTTATTTATTTTTATTCCACCAAAAATCACCTAAATGTAGGTGGGCAGCTCAAATGGTGCAATGTGCAAAAGTGAAATTTGCAAGGTAGATACATCGGGGAGATATATTCATAGGCAAAAATTCATAGGTGCCTTTTGGCTAATAACTTTTGAACCATGAGGCGCACACTCAAATGCTTTATACCAACGCGATCGGTGAATTGAGCTGCATCCAATGGTATAAGCCACGCCCATTTCCACTGGGATACATTTTCACAATTTCACATTCTCTGGATTTTTTTTATTTTTTTATGAAGAAACAAGTAATTGGTGTCAAAAAAAATGTTGGACTATCTACTTCAATAATTATTGACAACATTTTTGAATTTTGACTTTGTATGTTCGCAATATGCATTTGCATTTTTGTTGTTCACCGTCATTTTACGAAAACTGCTATATCTTCCTGATAGATGCTTCAAATGACACCAAACTTCAGAATCTTATTCACACGTCATCCCCAAATGACTGTACTAAAGTTGGTGTAAATCTACCCAGGGGGGTGCTATAACAAAAAACTGGCTCTACACCCTAAACCATTCGAGCTGAAAAGCTGAAACTTACAGGGTAAATAGGGGACATGATACTGTGTTGACCCACCAAAAACTGCACGTCGAACATAAGGGGGCACTACAATGAAGCTAAACATCATAATATAGCACAACACGGCTAGTTTTGGCCAATAACTTGTGAACCGTGAGTGGCACATTCAAATGCTTTATACCACTGTATAAAGTTCGGTGAATTGAGCTGCAATCACTGTCTGAGGTCAGTGATCAATTTTATAATCGTATCATCAGACCTACGACCGTGTGTCTTGGACATGAGTAAAGAGAGGGGCAGAGCTGTCAACTGATCACCACCTGGTGGTGAGTTGGGTCAGATGGCGGGGGANAAAGAGAGGGGCAGAGCTGTCAACTGATCACCACCTGGTGGTGAGTTGGGTCAGATGGCGGGGGAGTCCGCCGAACAGACCAAGAAGACCCAAACGAGTTGTGAGGGTCTGCTGGGAACGTTTGGCAGAAGAACCTGTCCAGATGATCT
>VXCM01005105.1:0-13688 GCA_014773175.1 Lucifuga dentata
TTCAAAATCAAATATTCAAGTGATACATCCACCTTAAAAATCCATGTTTCGTCTGCTAATAGTTACACAGCTTTATGAAGTCACGGTCATTTAAACTTTTCAATAAACACAGATCTTCTTTTGGGACTATATTCCCCAGTGGAGAATATCCACTGGGGAATCACTCCACACCTTTTATTACGCTTAAATGCTAAAATTACAAAACTTCAAAAAAACCTGAATACACGTCTTGTTCGCGATGATGGATTACCTATCCCAAGAATGTTTCAAGTATCAACAAGTTGATTTTAATAGNTCACCGTTCCAGTAGTATGCTTTGGGAAATGATTGTCAGTAACATTACATGTATGAAAATTGAATATATTAGGCTCAAACGTGCAAAATGGTCAGTATGGTCCTTTAAAATGCATTCTATATCCAGATACTTTATCCAGAAAAAATAATATTGCATGTATGCAGAACACAGTGAGACTTTGCAATCCAACCTGCCAGCCCACATACACACACAGCATGTCTGGCTTGCAGTGTGATCGGATCTCTTGTATAGTGTGGACACATTTGTGAGACAAAAAAAAAAAAATCTATGTTCCAGTTGAAAACATCCATGGCCTCCTCTTCCCACTCACTCTCCCTTAAAGTTATTGTGAATGGGTAACTGAACCAGGAATGTGGACAGCAAAAACCCATACAAAAAGTTATTCTTTTAGAGGTGGAAAGAAAAAAACAGGCTTTACGAAAGCAACAACACACCTGCAATCTGTGATCCAAAATCCAGATAATCAGAGTGTGTTTTAACGTACGGTGTAAATGCAAGTCCCGACACCAGATATCATTCTGCAGATAAATATCTGGACAGAGATATTGCATTTTAATGCAAGGCGCAAGAGATTATGTGAATGTTGCATAATGTGTGTATGTGTGTCTTGCATACGCATGCATGCGTGGATGGGTGTGCACGCCTTTTCTCGCCCTGCCTACACTCCCTACACCCTTCATTGATTGCAAAAACACTTAGAAACTCTTGTATGTCAGCTGGTCACACACTGCCACACCTTACAATTAACAAATATAGCAGTTAAAGGACCATACCACCTATTTTGCATGTTTGAGCCTAATATATTCAGTTTTCATACATGTTACGTTACTGACAATCATTTCCCAAAGCATAAAACCGTATTTCAGCTTTCCTGATATTTTCCAAAATCTTTTAATCTTTCAAATTCAAACATTCAAGTGATACACCCACCTTAAAAATCCATGTTTCTCCTGCTAATAGTTACACAGCTTTATGAAGACACAGTCGTTAAAATTTTTCATTAAACGCAGTCTTCTTTTGGGACTATATTCCCCGGTGGAGACATACATTCACTCTGCACTTTTTAATGTGCTTAAATGCTAAAATTACGCAACTTCTAAAAAACCCTGAATACACGTCTTGTTGGTGATGATGGATTACCTATCCCAAGAATGTTTCAAGTATCAACAAGTTGATTTTAATAGCGTACCAGAATGAAATGAAACCAATGGAGGTCTGGAAGGTAGGAAAAACATTTTTAATTCACCATTCCAGTAGCATGCTTTGGGAAATGATTGTCAGTAACGTTACGTGTATGAAAATTTAATATATTAGGATCAAACACACTAAATGGCTGATATAATCCTTTAAGCAAAGCTTAAACTAAAGGGCAGAAACACTGATATCAGATTAAAGTGGTCAGTGCCATATGGCCATATTTAGTACCACCGTATTTTCTTCACTCCAGTACACCAGTTTTTTTTTTTAGTTTTTTTTTTTGGTGGGTGAGGCTGTAAATGAACTGAAAATGTGAAGCCTCATCTTTCTACTGGCCAGTTTTCAGTTTCTCCTCCTGCAGTTTGAGGAAGGTGAACTGCAACGAATTTCCAGTATCAGCATGTTTTAAAGGAAGCTCTTAGTAAAACTCTTATCGTCATCAGCTTTGACAAACTGAATTTGGCATATTTTCATCAAAGTGCCCCCATGCACACCATCAAATTTATTAATTTTGCCAAGGATATTTGTTGCTCATTGCATGTTTCTCAGTAATTAATCTTTTGCTGCCCCACTTTGCAAATAAAAGCTTAACAACTTGTTGACTATTTAAACGTGTCACAGTGCAGCACAGTCTGATCAGCTGATGTTTTCATGTTTTTAGGAGCGTGTGTGTGTGTGTGTGTGTGTGTATGTGTGTGCAGTCAGTGGCAGTTCTAGCTGTAAGAAATATTCAAATACACACAAATACACTCTTGTTTGCACAGTACAAGTTATGTGCTCCCAAACTCACAGTGTGTCTTTAATTTCACCACAGTTATTCCCTTATTTTTAACTTGCAGGCAGGTTGTTTGTGTGCTGGCTGCAGGTAGAGCAGAAACGTACCTGCAGCCAGGTATCTCTCCTCTGTGCAGATTAATCTGCTCAGGATGGGTCAACATGCTCGGGTCCCAGTCAAATATGCATTTATAACAGCAGAATTGCATGGAAATTTTGATTATTTCCAATGCAACTAGAGAGAGGGAGAATATCTCTCTGTCTCTCTCTCTCTGTCTCTGACATTATTATTATTCTAACCAGTGGTCTACTTCTTGAATACAGCAGAATAAATACAATTAAAAGGTAATACTAGTGATAGTGCACATTTGAGCTCAATACACACAATGTGCACATTTGTTACATTATTACCATTTTCCAAAACATACTAAATGTTAGAATTGTTTTTCCTATCTTCCAGACTGACATTGGTTTCAGTTCTTTACAGTATGCTATAAAAATCAACTTGTACAGACTTGAAACATATTTGAGATCAATAATCATCAAACACAGCAGCTATTAAATTTTTTGTGGAGGTAACTGTATTTAGCCGCTCAAACACAGAACTGCACACAAAACAATGTATGTCTCCGCCAGGAAATATAGTCCCAGGAGAAGACAGCTTGTATCGACAAATTAAAATGACTGTGCCTTCTGCAAACTTTACTAAGTGAACTTCTGATTTGTTAAATTAAACAGTGTAGGTGATCTTAAAACATGTACAAAAATTTAAGAGCATTTTGTTGTTACTTTGTGAAAGGACCAGATTTTATTTTTGCTTTGTTAACTGTCCTATTCTGCAAACCTATAATTTAATTTATAAATGGAAGAATTTAATTTATGTCCCCATTTTTGTCCCCATTTTTTTTCCCCTAAAGTTATCTTACATTGTTCTGTTGTTTTACAGAATACACTTAAATAAAAGTCTATATAAAATGCATAAGACAACTTACTGATATTCTTATTTTATATTCTCATCTTATTGATATTTAGTTTCTCTTGTCTTTATGTGCACATTTGGCATTGAAGTAATTTATAAGTAACGGAAGCTAATCAAGTTACATTGCTTTAATATTGTTGTAGTTGGATTATGTTACTGATTACATTTTTTAGCAGGAAATTACTAACTGTACCAGATTACATTTTTAAAGTAACCCTCCCACCCATTATTTATGGAGGGCCTTGTTCTAAAAAACTTCCTTGGATTTCTAGAAGTAACAGGGAGGAAACTGTAGTGAAAATATTACCAAAGCACCAAAGGTGTGCTCACTTTTGTGAGGCACTGCATATTCAAATGAGTATTTACAGAGGAACGAACACACACATTGTTAACGTGAGGATGCACATACTTACTAGCGTAGCATTTATGTGCAACCCTGCTCATTAACATATAGTACATATAAGCTCAGCAGCACAAACCTAAACCTTAAACCATGTCATGTCAACCTTCATCTCTTAGATATTTCATCCTTTACTATAGACCTCTACTAACACATCTTGGAAAAGAAAAAAATAAATAAAATAACACCACTAAAGCCATGGACAAAAAAGCTATGGAAACTAATGCAGATTTTTATAAACATTAACCCTGATAAGGTTTGCTGTGTGGTATCCATTTTAAATGGGTGGGATTAGATTTGCTTATCGCACTTAATCATTGGGATCTGGCAGACAGTGGCAGACAAATTCTGTTTTAATTAGGCCAGGGGATAATGTAAGGGCTACACAGCTTCCTGGAAAAACACCCTACACTGATTTGTAAATATGAAGTCTGTAAAACTGTTGCGCGGGACAAGCCGTGGATTGTGTGTCTAACAGCCTCACGTTTGTTGAGCACTTGCTATGTAGGATGGGTTTATGGTGAATAATAATGTAGTGTAGTGAGTCAGAATGCTTTTGTAAAGTGAAAACAACCGAGCCCACGCAGAGCTCTTGGTGTAATGTATGCAGCCAGCACCTAATTTTCTATTCCTCTCCAAGGAAGCCTTCTGAAGCTCACCCAGCCACTCTATTTATATCTGGTAGCAGCTTTTCATCTCCGAGCTGATAGAACCATTACAAACAGTACAACTCCATAGCATCTTAACAAGCACACTGATATGGTTGAATGTTCAAACTTTACATTGTGTACACATTCTCAGCTATCACGGAACTCACTGATAAACTTCCTCAAAGGTCATTTCAACAAAGTAGATCTGTTGTCTTTGAATCCTGATTGTCGTTTCTGCTTTTCAGTAATGCTGAACTGAAGTTCTGCGTTCACACGCATTGTGGCTGAGCAAGTCTGAGTGGATTTCTTGCTTCAGGCATTTGTGAATGTGTGTGTGATGGCAAATGAACATGTAAGAGCGGCATACATAAAACCCAAATTATGGTAATAGTGTAACTTAATTATTGTTTAATTTAATTAAACTTTACAATGTTTACCAGATTTACCCAGTGGCTTTTTTTTTTTTTTTTTTTTTNTTTTTTTTTTTTTTTTTTGGATCAATAGGTTAATATCCAGAAGGATGTTGGGTAGCCTGGAGAAGTTATTATGAGGAGGGAAAGTGAGGGATTTTGCTGTTGTTATTTGTGTTAATACATTTGTGCTTTAGTACAGGTGCTGCAGCGTTTAATAATTACAATATCAAAGCTTTTGTTCTGTCATCCTCATTTCCCACCACCATTATGCTCCTATTTTATTTAAAAATCACCACTTTGCATCGGGCTTCTTCCTACATTCCCACACGCTCACAATTACCACACCACGTTGTGCGTTAAATATTTTCGTTGTGCATTTAGGAGTACATTTCTGAATGCAGGGATATCCTTGTGCTTGAGTGGCACCCTGTGAAGATTGTTTTTTTTTTTTTTTTTTTTNTTTTTTTTTTTTTTTTTTTGATAAAGCTGCTGTTACAAAGCTGAAAACATATCATGACTTTACTTATGGATGAAGTCATGAACATACAACCAATAAGATGCCCTGCTCATCAAAACATACAACAAGTACTAAAAACTTTACAGGGTGTCTTTATATGTGAGCTTTGCACTAATATAATCAGACAACTATGGACATGTTATGTCAGGGGCTATTATGCTTAAATATTCTCTATGACTGAATATGGCTGCTATCCACAGCCATAAATACTCCTGTGACACTCATTATTGCTTTGGCTCAATCTGAGTCTATGGCCACTCTGAACACTGTGGAGAAGGACCACATACTCCAGTCTGGAACAGACAAACTCAGGTGATGCTGCAACAAATATGTTAACCTAAGACACGCTTCCAAAGCTTTTAGATTACAACTTGCACTTATTTTCTGCATGTGCAAGATGAAGACTGGAAGTTCAGGGGGCGTACTGAGCGGAAGGTCCTGCAGTATATAATTTGGTAGAAATTCATATATCGTTTCTCCTGAAAGCAACAGTGGTTAGTCAAGGCACCGCAAGGCTCTCCATGCATATCCATCCGTCAGCTCAGCTCATTCCCATTTACAGTTGTGACTGCTGCTGACTGTAACTGACGGCTTAATGGTAAAAATTTTTAAAAATCATTAGCGGTGACTTCTGGTACTGTATTAATTTTTTAATTAAACTTCCTGAGGAAGCCGGGCAAGCAGCAGTGGACGTTCACGACAATCCTCCTACTTTATTTGCCATGATGATAACATGGTTAATGGAAAGGGGTACGGCTATGGGGGTTTTTATCTTTGTCACGGTCATGTGTAGCTAATGGGATTAACCAGATGACTTGGTTAATGAGTGAAGGAAAGGAAATGAGCAGCAGCAGCATTATGAAGAGGAGAAAAATATTACATAATTATTGTAATTTAATCAGATAATCAGAAAAAGCAAATTACATAACTAAAATATGTTACCAACCAAAATAACTCTACAGAAAATTTCTATTTTTAAAATATTATTCTGACTGGTTTCATTGAACAAAAGCTGATCTTGACTCTAATCTGTGGGGGCTGAGTACTCTTGCTGTACATACTAATTAAGGTTATAGTACATGGTACACTAGCATCTGATCTACTTTTTACTGCTTAGCTGCCTAGCCACCGCTGGGTTTATCTAGTCTTGGTTAAAATTCAATTAGTTAATAATTAATTAAAATCAATAGGGGTCCAACATAAAGCAGCATATAGAGGAGTGATCTCTGTGCTTTATGTTTCTCACCCTCTGCAACCAGCTGATGACCAGATTCAAGCTACACGGACTTTTTTTACATATTCAAATGGCAGCAAAGTGGTCACAAACTGCAACTTTCTGTACTTGAAACAAACATGTATGTATCATGTGACAGAAATATTTTTCATGTTTCTGGTGGAACCTTTTGATCAGTGATGTACTTGTGATTTTTTTTTTTTTTTTTTTTTNTTTTTTTTTTTTTTTTTTTGTCATCTTTGAAATAGCTAAATTCAGCTGTGCAGCAGACTCTAACCTTTTAAACAAAACAGTGCACGCTCTGAAAAGTGGGCTAAAAACCCCACACTATTTGTACAAGGCTGCGGCGGTGTGTTCACTCACCAGCTGGGCATCTGCAGGAGGCTGTTCCATTGGAGCGTGTCAGGCAGGTGGAGCTGTGCAGGCAGGGAATGTGGAGAGGGTCGCACGGGTCATAAGGCTGGCTGCACAAGGGCCCGCTGAAGAAGGGGGGGCAGGTGCAGGAGAACTCCCCAGGTACATCTGACTCCTGACACTGAGCTCCATTTAGACAGGGTCCAGAATCACACTCATTCACGTCGACTGCGCAGTCCACACCTGTCCAGCCTGGTGAACACACACACCTCGGATACACCAGAGAGGATATATGGCACTGTAGAGGTTATTTTAGCATATCCCAACCTTAAATAACCTAAAATAAAGTTATTCAACCATTGATTGGGATTTATTTAAAAAATGCATTCTACATTTCCAAAGTGTGCCGCACCAGCATTTTTTTTTTTTTTTTTTTTNTTTTTTTTTTTTTTTTTTTAATCAGTTATTGAGCATGATACCTAGCATGATGAAGGTTAAGGGTTCATTCCCATGGGGTCATCCATGCTAAAAGTGGATTAAAAAAAGAATATCCTTCTGCTACTGTAGGGTGCTTTAGTTAAATTCATCCACCACATGTTAGATATTTTTAAACTCCATTGTGCAAATATGGAAGAGACAGCTTTTGCATACAAACCTACCTCGGGGTTTCGATTCTAAATGTTATGCTGTCGTTAACAGGAAGTCTGCACATGCATGCAATTGGTCAGTTCACTCCTGTATTCTCATGCAGGGAATTTACAGCTTCAAAGCACTATTGGTCAAGGCGGCTTTCAAACCTGAACAGTTAAATTCAGGACACAAGAGATTGGAGCACTGAGAAGGGATTAAATGAATATATATGCATGTTAGAGAGAGAGAGAGAGAGAGAGAGAGAGAATCAGAGCATGTTCCAGAAGTATCTGCTCTCAAGGAAGCAGAATATTCCACTTGGTGGCAATGAGTACCCAAGCACTACCAACCTCTCCACCTTGCATTCCCTTCCAGCCCCCAACTTTTCCACCTGAAGCAGTTTTACGTCTCCCCAGCGAGAGGGGCATTAGCCGAGGCAGATACACCAGCTTTTTCCTCCAATGACTCATAGATCCCCAGAAACCTTTTCATGCTGTAAGCCATTGATTGACTCATTTATTTTACCTGCCATCTGCAATTCATTATCTCTGCTGCCAGCGGAAGGACATATTGCCGTCTCTACACTGCTTTTTTCTGCATTTGTTAAGAGACTGATGCACCTCACGACGATAGCACCCTCAAGCCAATTCGCACACCTACTTGTAGCTGTTGTGGAGGTCTGTGCAGGTGGCATTGTTTTTGCAGGGCTGTGATAAACATTCATCAATTTCTTGTTGGCAGAATTGCCCCTCCCAGCCGGAGTGGCATACACATTCATAACTCTGCAATAAGAAAACAGCATACAATTAAACTGAAATATAACGACGCAAACGCCTTTTATCTGCACTTGCCCTGGTGTATTTATTTGTAATAGGTAGGTACAGTAATAGTCTAGCAATTATAATATGATAAAAGTATGAATACTGTGTGGAAAAGGTCAGCCATTCAAATCTAGATGTCATCCTGTTACTTACCTTGTACGTATTTATTTATATACCTTTTCAGAAAATAAGCAGTGCAAGAGTAAATATGCATGACTAAAAATTCATCTCATCTTTTTAATGCTGTGGATTATACACTCCCACTCACAGTAAAAAAAATAAAATAAATAAAAAGCATTTTGCCTGTCAGGCTTGTCATTCATATTTTAATATTACTGCTATGGAGATTTAGTCTTCCATCCATCCTCTTTATATGCAGGCCTGTTTTATACCATGGTAGTCAAGGTATATGATGCAAGTATTTATGAAACATACAATACTACAAATGCAATTTTTGAACGGAAATGTAGGAATTTTTAGTTTCATTGGCACAAAAACAGGCAATAGATTTGACTGGTTTTTGTTACAATTTCTATCTATAACCAATATGTGCCTTGCTTATACCTAAAAACAATAAGTAGTACTAAGCAGCAATACTTAGATAAAGCTCACAATTTACCCTTGCCAAGAATTTTTTTTTTCTTTCCACCGCGGCTCAGTACAGAGAAGGTTCTGCACTATCCGTCCTCTAGTTCATCATTACAATCTATATTATAATTAATCATGGCACGGGAGATGAATGGTTTGTTGTCCATTCCCTTCCAAGGTATTACTTTAAATTCCTCTTTGCATACAGAATGAAGGTAGTTCTATGGTCAAGGGTTATTCAAGATGTCTCATTGCCAACATTCTGTCTAAAGGTCCCGGGCACTGCTGGTTGAATGCATGCTAATCTGTACTTCATACACTGGAGGGGAGCCGTTAAACTTTGTCTGATATAATTTGTACACCGCAGGTCCTATGGTGGTGGGGGAAAATGCCGTCATCTAGTGATAAATTAGATACCTCCAGGAGACTCAAATTCCTTACCCCTGGCAATAGAACATAATCTCATTTTTGCTGCTAAGTCACCTTCAGGGACTGCAATTCTCCAAAATAAGCTAAAGCTCTGTGGGACACAATGTTCAGAGAGAGGAATAACTGCACTGTAAACAACAGTATGTGAAGGGGTTTCCAAAAACTGTCTCTATTTGAATAATGAGTTGAGAAACAAAAATAGTGAAGCAGAGAGCAATGTGACTGGGAAAATGCGGACCTGTCATATTCCTTGCATCAAACCCACTTCAAATCATGTACAGTTTCCTTTTGTTTCTTATTTTGGAATGTTTGTTTTATCCTGGAAAATTATAATTTCACTGGGATTCTGTACTAGGACAATTTTGTTGACTTGTTGCTACATCAAATTACTGAAGAGAAAACCAACATTTCCTGTAGCTATCCTGAAATGACTTGCAGCTCTATTTTAACTGGTGCCTGGTGAAGAAAGAAAAAGTTTTTTTTTTTTTTTCAAACTGCATAATAAATGTGAATGTTTATTCACATGCAGCCAAACAAAAACATCCATCAGTTATCAAACGAAATAAAGAAGAATAATATGCCCTGTAATCATGTGTCTCTTTCACAGCCACATCTACTGGTCACCCTGATTATATATTCTGCACGTCTGACTACAATAGCCTTTGACAAAAAGTTAGCTATTGGTAATATTGAAAATAAAGGATAACTGTTATCTGGGTAAAATAGCAATTTAAAAATCTTCAAAAAGCAAATGCTAAATTTGGAAAAGCTCTCTCTCTCTCTCTCTGTGAAACCACAGTAAGGACCAAAGCTTTTAATCAGGGAAGGCAGTAAACAAGATTTAAAATATGTTGCCATCTGTTGTAGCACCATAAATAGAAAACCAGGACTACATTTCCCAAGTCTACCATGACCATGAAATCCATCTTTTAGAACTTAACTTCAAGAGGTGTTTTCCAAAATGCACTTTAACACTTTAACTTAAGACACTTAGATATTATGACAAATTAACAGGCTCTCCCCCTAATGAGGAGTAGAAGGCTCAGCATTTAATCTTGTAGCATGTAGCTGTTTGAGGCTAAATAAGTGATACTTAAATAATGAAATAGACAAAAGCTAACACTGATGATAAACAAATATGAAAAACGACATCCTCCTCCTCTCCTCTTCATCTTCTAAGTCATGTCCTATTGTCCCATCATATACTTTCATTATATTTTTGCAAGCATGAAGTTGCTTATACTCTACCTCCAATATTATATCCATCTTATCTGGCTAAAAACATCTTCTAATCTGACTTCGACAAGTGTTTTTCTTCTTGCACAGAGAATTTCCACGTCAACACGTATTAATTTTATTATCTAATGACACTGCCTTCATGTCTTCATGAATTATTAATGAACCACATATCTGGATGCTTTTAAGAACCGCCATTGCTTCATTCGAGGCTTAATTTGTGCCTCATAAAAACATTTGCCTTGAACAGTGGCTAAATTACAAGGTCTTCGAGTTTACTTCATAAATATACATAATACTTTCCTGATAACTTATAAAATGCAGCAAGTTGGAAGCTCTGACTGATGACCCCACATCTTCATGAAGTGCTCAGCGTGACAATTAACAACCATATAAAGTGTTTCTATTGTGCCATGTCTTCATTTTGGCTTATCTTATGCACAAAATTTTAATATGCAGCATATGTTACAGTGCCCTCCACTAATATTGGAATCCTTTGTAAATAGAAGAAAAATAGACTGTGAAAAAAATGTCTTTATTGTTTAGCCTCTTTATCTTTCATTCACAATATAAACAAAAATATAAACTTTAATTAAAGGGGTGGCACAGTAGGTTAGTGGTTAGTAATGTTGCCTCACAGCAAGGAGGTCCCGGGTTCAAAACCAGCTGGATCCTTTCATTGCGGATCCTTTGCATGTTCTCCCCATGTCTACGTGGGTTCCCTCTGGGTGCTCCAGTTTCCTCCCACCTCCAAAGATGTGCAGGTTAGGCGAATTGGAAACTCTGAATAGACCGTGTGTGTGTGTGAGTGTGACCTGTTCAAGGTGTACCCTGCCTCTTGCCCAATACACTCCAGTGCCCCTGCAACCCTGATTAGAATAAGCGGGTATGGAACAGATGGATAAAAGAAGGTCTTATCATGAAACAAATATTTTTCTTCAAATATATACGTTTGGAATTATTTGCACTCCTTCACTTAATAGTTTGTGCAGCCCTGAGTTTTCTGCTATAATGCTTAATGATGTTGGAAAACACATAGCAAGGGATCTGAGACCATTGATCATACATGAGACCACAAAGAATCTGTCTAGATCCTCTCTCTCTCTAGATTTCCAGGTCTACGCTTGTGGACTCTCCTGTTCAGCTCATCCCACAGCTTTTCAATGAGGTTTAGGTCAGGCGACGATCATGGCAAAACCTTGATTTTGTGTTCACTGAAGCATTTCTGTGTTGGTTTTGAGGTTTGGATCAGTGTTCTGCTGGATGATCTGACCACGGCCCAGTTGAAGCTTCCTGGTTTTGATCTAATATCTGCTGATACTTGATGGAGTCCATGATACCCTGTATCCTAACAAGTTGTCCAGGGTCTCTGGCAGAAAAACAGCCCCACAACATCAAAGATCACCACCATACTTCACAGTGGGGATGAGCTACTTTTCTGGATGTCAATCATTCACTCTACGCCAAAATCACCTCTGCTGTTTGTTGCCAAAAAGCTCAGTTTTTGTCTCATCTGACCATAGAACTTGGAGCCATTGAAAGTTCCAGTAACATTTGACAAACTGTAGGCGCTTGAGTTTGTTGTTTGATGAGAGCGGAGACTTCTTTCTGGCAAAACTCCCAAACGACTTGTGGTTATGTAGGTGGCGTCTGATCATAGTTTTGGAGATTTTCTGACCCCAAGAAACATCTGCAACTAACATCTGCAATTCTCCAGCTGTGATGCTTGGAGATTCATTGGCCGCTCGAACCATCATCTGTGCGTGGGGTCAATATAGACACGTCCTCTTCCAGGTCGATTCTTAACATCTCCAGTTGCTTTAAACTTATTAATTATTGCCCTGATAGCGGAAATGGGCATCTTCAAGCATTTAGCTATTTTCTCATCGCTATTTTCATTTGTGCAGCCTAACAACCTTCTGGCATACATCATTACTGTGTTCTTGGGTTTCTCCCATTGTGCATACCGGAATGAACTGAAACCAATGGCAGTCTGAAAGGTAGAAAAAAAATTCTAAAATCTGTCACCCCAGTAGTATATTTTGGGAAATTGTTGTCAGTAACCATTACAGGGTTGTACATATTGGTCTTAAACATGAAAAATTTATGGTATTGTCCTTTGAGTGGTCTTTCGCAAAACATGCTTACAGATGATATAATGTTCCGGTAAATGCTGTTAGTTAACAGGAAACAGGGCTCAGAAAGATCATGTATGTGGTTTAGCAGCTAATAAATATTTGGGCCTCAAAGAGAGAACATGTTTAAACAGGTTCGATGGAGGAAGACTACTGCCACGTGGAAAGGGGAGTGTGAATGTGCCTCTTGCCACCTTTTCTCACTAAATCCTCCTGGGCCGCATTCCCTGTCAAGGCTTCCCCTGACTCCATCTTTCTTTCTCAGGGTAATATCTCTCATTCTGATACTTTTTGACAGTATCTATGTTCCCAGGGTCCTACATTCCCCAGTTCAATATTCTGTTAACACACATTAAGTATGTGTTAACACACTAACCCTAACCCATTATGTGCTCTATTGTGTTATATAGAGCTGGGGAACATAGGACCCTGAGTACATAGGAAAGACTCCATGGAAATATGTCTTTGAAAAGCTGAAACCTAAACCTAAAGGGGACATATTACACTTTTTTACATTTTTATAAAGGGGATATGTTAAACTTTTTGTTGTATTATAAATGTTAGTAGCAATTTCACATAGTTCACATAGTTAACAAGCAAATGACTAACAGTAACAACTCCAATGCTTTAAAAGTCAAAATATGTTCCTTTATAGATCTTAAAGTATCTTTCCCTGTGAAATGAAGAAGAAAAATACAGACTAATTTTAAACTTAACATTCAGTGTGGACTGTAGACCCCAAATTATGTGTCTTTGTCAATGAAGAAATGCATGATGCATGGAACTTCACAAACTAAATAAGTAGACTGTTTATTGCTGTCACTGTCTATGTGCTGTTGTTTGTCCTGGTCTGTTGTGTTGTGGGGTTTTAGCCTCCTTGGTGTTTCTCAGATTAAACCACTACACTGGTTATTACTGGTTATTACTGTCACTACTCTGTGTGTTTTTGTCTTTGTGTTGTTGTTCAGGTGTTTAGCCCTCCTTGATAGAAATTGTTTATTAGTTTTAAATAAAG
>VXCM01005105.1:18202-54346 GCA_014773175.1 Lucifuga dentata
AAAAAAAAAAAAAAAAAAAAAAAAAAAAAAAAAAAAAAAAAAAAAAAAAAAAAAAAAAAAGAAAAAGAAATGATGCCCCGATCAGGCCTACTCTAGTAGGTAATGTCCTAGATCCTAATATCAGATGGGATAACTCCACTCTCATCAAACCCTTATTAGCAGCAATGCTGACCCAATTCAAAATGGCCTGTCAGATGGCAAGTGAGCAAAATGAAATGTGACATATCCAGTGTGTGTGTGTGTGTGTGTGTGTGTGTGTAGGTCTGCTTCCAACTTGGTTGCCAGTCTCTCTTCCTACTGTTATTGGGTATGTTGGGAAGACGTTATTTCTTACCATCAGAGCAAAAGCCATTAAAACAGGGGTTGGAGCTGCACTCATCCACATTGACTTCACAGCGGGGGCCAGTGAAGCCCCGACGACAGCGACAGCGGAAACCCAAAGGGAAAAGGTCTTGATCCATCTCTTCCACACACACTGCTCCATTCTCACAGGGACTACTGGCCTCACAGGGCAAGAACTCACAATTATCACCTGATATGAGGCAGAGAAACATACACAGACGGATCAGCCACCTGACAAGAGGGTGTGGACCCATAACATATATTGGAACTGGAGTGGATGCTGACAAAACTGTGAATGTTCTTGAACCTATTCTTGCTCACATGCTGTTCCAGCACTTAAATCATTACATGTTACGACATTTTATAATATTCATGGCAAAACAATTACCAAGAGAATAGCACCAACGGCCAGCTTTGATTGGCAGTTATGTTCCATGCTGATATAATATACCCGATAAAAGCACACCTCTGGCTGTGCAGTGCTTAATTTCAATAGTAATGTGCTAACTGAAAATTACCATTTGTTTTATGACTTCTGTGTCAAGTAACAGTCACTTTGTTTTAGCAAACAGCTAGAACCATAAAGACAAATTAAAGTGTCACACCTCATTACATTCAGGTCATGCATTAAGCAAGCAACTGCTGAAAAAGACTCCTCCCAAGCACAAATAAGAAAAGAGGTACTAAATATAAACAGAGAAAGAAAGAAAATGCATATGTATATCAAAATACTGTAGCTCAGTAAAGACAGAAGAGAATATTAGTTTAGCCAGGTAACGCAGACTAATAAAGCAATGAAATCTTGAAGAAAAGTATGCAAAATTAAACATATAACACTGTGTTTATTTCCTACCTCTGACAACTTCTGCAAAGCAGAGTCACATGGGCAAAAATGTAGGAAGAAAACTATTAAAAATATATCAGCAAAATAATCTTTTTGGTAATGTCAGATTCATGTTTGTTTGAAAACTGTTACATTTAAATGAGATCTGCATACTCTGAACAAATTATACATTAACCATTATTATTTATTGGCTAGTAAGTATAAGTAGTCACATATACAAATATTAAAGCTGCATTAAAGGGTGGCTCCACCGATTTTTTCCATCAAATTTGGTGTAATGGTGATGGGATTTGGTATATGAAAACAAGCAGTAGAGGAAAATTTACCCTCTACAATCACATTACAATGGTTATTTCATATTAGTGCTAAAGACGACAAGTTTGAAAACTAAAGCCAGTTCTGGAAGATGGGCAGAGGTGGAGTGTACCACTGCACCAATTTGGTTCTTTTGATGCCTCCTTTGAGGGATATGCAGGAATATACTGGTGGAGATTAACAGTGAATGAAATTATCACTGATTTGCAGCTTTTTGCAGCTTTCAGCCACTTTTATTTCATTTTGTTACCATTTTATTTTTGTTTGCCATTCCATCAGTTCTCACTTTTCCATCCATAAAAACCCAAAAGCCTCTCACAGCTCACACAAGCTGATTGTAAGCTACTTGCCCAGGAGGCAGGACTCCACTGGGATGCTCATGTTAAACTGTTTCTGCTAGATGTCGTTCACCATTCTGATACTAACCATAAACTACAGTAAATTAATGAGTCTTGGAGTCTTTCTGACCTTTAGTTGTCAAAATCTTAGCTGTCAGCTACTGTTTTCAAGAAAGGCAAAGACACTATGTTACTATCACATAATATGTGATAGTAACATTTGTTCATTAATTTTTGCTTGCTTCTAATCCTTATTTTTAAATTGCCTTATTGACAACTGGCCGCAAGTGACAAATTTCACTATTAATTCTAGAAATCCAAGCCATGAATATGAAATGTTTGTCTCCTTTGCCAAATGACATTTGTCCAAGATGACACAAACAAGGCTTCTGTAAATGTGTTTTTCTGGCTACTTGGGAACATCCTTTTTTTTTTTTTTTTTTTTTAAGTTTTTGACTTTTCTGCCTAATGTGAACTTCACTTTATTAAGAGATAATGAATATAAGGGATAAAAAGGTGTAAGGGATAAGAATGCAGAGTGACATATCATTTATAGATTCTATCATTACTTCTCTTGTCCTCCCTCGCCTACATAGGACATCACACACTTGAGAATAATTTGCTTCTCAAATATATTCTTAACTTAGAAGATGGATGAGGTGTTGATTGGAGCTAGCAAAGATCTAGCACACATCAAGACTTTGTTTTCTCTGACCACACTACCTTAGACATTGCAGAAGAAATCCCCAGCTACAAAATGGTTTGTGGAGATGGGATTCAGCAGGAAGTGTTTTTGTTACTGTGAAGTGTATATAGGTTTGTTGTGCATCTTGATGTAACCTGTAGCCAAACATGTTAAATCCTCTGTACCTTTTTACCTCTGCCAAGGAGGTCATGTTTTCACCCTCTCATAGCCAGAGGTGTGTAGTATCGCATTCCATTTACTCCGTTACATTTACTTACTGTAGGTAACTTTTTTCACAAAATTGTACTTTACTGAGTAGTTTTATTGCAGGATACTTTTTACTCATACTTGAGTATATTTATGAAGAAAAACATATACTTTTACTCTGTTACATTTGGTCGCACTCTTTGCGTTACTTTTTTATTAATTGAGAGACATCGCTTGGACGCAATGAGTCAAAATTCTCCGCTTTCTCCACTGCAGCAGAGAAAGTGAAAGTGACTGCTCCACCATGTGTGTGTGTGAGAGCTTTGGTCCAATCACATTCAGCGTCCTGTCATGTCCATGACAACGATGGGTTGACACGGCTTGATAGGTGGGCCGGCCGGTGCCTTTGCATATAATATAATATGAATTAAAATTAACTTAAACTAAGCAAACATAATTTTTTGCTTTCATAATTTTCTTGGCGCTTAGATGAAAAATGAATTCTAAAAAGAGAAAGGCTGGTGCGGAGAAACAGCGGACATTTACAGAATTATTCATCCCCGGCATCATTGGCATTTTCGTCTGGCCATATAGGGATGATGTTACATGGGTAATGAACTGCTACACATTTCTGCTGTACACTTTGAATTATAGTGTAAGACTTCTTCTGTTTTCCTTTTTTTCTTAACGCTCACTGTATCTTTGAAGTGCCTTTTATAAGTTCAGCATGCTTTTTAAGGAATGGTTTCTTCTTTTCGTTCCACCATATAAATCCTAGATTTGTGAGGTGCTGAAATGCTCTCCCATCACAGCTAAAGAACTCATTAGAGCTGGCAGATTGGTCCCGGGTTTTGACCAAGGTCTTTCTTGACTGGGTGCTCAGCTTGTTTGAAAGACTGTGTCAGACGAGTCAAAGCTAAATGAATGTTTCTCTTTTTTTTTTTTCCCATTTAATAATGTTGGAGCTCATGTTGCTCTTGTGAAATCCCAGTGCTACAATTTTAATTACTAACAGTTTGTGGGATTTCATGCTGGAGTCTTCACTGTGACATGTAAAGTCAGCTATGGAACTGTAATAATGACATACCTGTCTTGTTATCAATCATGCTCACTAAATTACAATTATCACTATGGGATTTAACTAGGCTGCAATGACTTCTTAACATCAAAGAAATTAACATAATACTTACTGAATAATTTATTTGTTGCTTTATTATTTTGTTCATGCTGGTAAAGGTGCAGTACAACTATTGTAATCAAAAAAAAATTTACAGTATTTTTCAGACACATGCTTTTTGTTTCAATAATGAAAAGAATGTGTCGTCGATTGAGGATTAAGTAAAAATAAGTTGTTACTGACTTATACATGCGATTTGATTTCTATGCTTTCTAAAGGTTTGAATCCTAAAATCTACAATGTTGACCTCAGTACCATTTAACTGAGTCAGTATGGCCTAACCATGTGGGATTCCCTTTGGACTTTAAAAAAAAAAATAATAATTTTTGCATATATGCAAAAAAAAAAANAAAAAAAAAAAAAAAAACCCTCTCTTATTATTGTTGAAAATAAAAATATTGTTGAAAAAATAATTAGTTCTTTATTATTATTATTAATTAATTCCATTGTTATGTTTGCTTACCACAACAATTACAAATAAATACATGTAATATATAAAATTATGATTTACTGAATGTTTGTTGGTTGTTTGGTTGGTTTAGCTGCCACCATTGATCATCTGTGAAATCTGGTCTGTTCTGTTCAGCAGCTCCTCTGTTTAGAAAAGCAGCAAAGAGACATCTGCTTCTGAAGTTCTCTTACTTGAAAGTAAAACCACCTTGAATGCCAAAGGGCCAAACAACATTTTTATTATTCATATGCCAATAATATGCTTGCGTGGCCATNAAACCAACCACTTTTGGTGCAGGAGCAGCTCACTAATGACTCAGGCTTTTATTTCTCTATCTAAAGGCGGCAAATGAAGATGTACCAGTTTTTCAGAGAGTTTTAAAGACATGCGAAGTGGGTTCAGACAGGTGAAAATAACAGTATGTGAAGTTAATTAACTTTGGTTTTTGTCCCTGCTCCCTCAGTGCTCATTACCTTTAAATGGAGCCACACAATGGCAAAAGTAATTACCAGGCTGGTCAATGCAAGTGGCTCCATTCTTGCAGGGAGATGAAGCACACTCATCAATGTCAACTTCACATGTGGTACCTATCATCGAAAAGAACACAGACTGATCATTTATATGGAAGTATTATTGACACAAATGTTTGGCAGCTCAAAACCAATCAATGTTCAAAGTACAGAACACATCAGATACTGGAAGCTGAGCCTATTGCACAGAGGAGGGCTTGTACCACAGTCCACACTGAACAGTTCAGCCTCCACCAAGGAGGTTATGGTTTCACCCATTTTATTGTCTGTCTCATTGGTAGCAGAACATCTGACAAAAGTAAAATTTTCAGTGAAATTTAGTAGATAAGTGGGAGTTGAGTAGATTTTGAGGCAGATCCAGATTCAATTATTATCCCTCTTTTCTTAATATTTGTTGACATTTGCCAATCTTGTAAAAAATTTCAGGCACATGTATCCTATCATGGGATTTATAGAATCCAGACATTAATCCAGATCTGGCAGATTAAAGAACCATACCACCCATTTTGCATGTTTGAGCTTAATATATTCAATTTTCATACATGTAACGTTACTGACAATCATTTCCCAAAGCATACTATTGGAACAGTGAATTAAATTTTTGTCATCATTGGTTAAAATTAACTTGTTGATACTTGAAACGTTCTTGGGATGGGTAATCCATCATCGCGAACAAGATGTGTAATTCAGATTTTTTAGAAGTTACGTAATTTTAGCATTTAAGCACAATAAAAAGTGCAGAATGATATGAAAATGCCTCCTGTTGTCAGTTCTTCAGTACAGCACTTGAAAGCACCACTCCGAAGCATTTTCAGATCATTCCATGCTTTTTATTGCACTTAAATGCTAAAATTACGTAACTTAAAAAAAAAAAAAACCTGAATACACGTCTTGTTCAAGATGATGGATTACCTATCCCAAGAACATTTCAAGTATCAACAAGTTGATTTTAATAGCGTACCAGAATGAACTGAAACCAATGGTGGTCTGGAAGGCAGGAAAACAAAAACAAAATTAATTCAGTAGTATGTTAGTAGTAGTTTCAGTAGTATGCACTGGGAAATGATTGTCAGTAACATTACATGTATGAAAATTGAGTATATTAGGCTCAAACATGCAAAATGGANGAAATGATTGTCAGTAACATTACATGTATGAAAATTGAGTATATTAGGCTCAAACATGCAAAATGGATGGTATGGTCCTTTAAAGTATCTGACATAAGACAAGCTGAACTACCACCAATGCGTAGCTAAGATGAAGCTAATGCCCCAGTATAAAACGGTTTTGACATCGTTCAGTAGTTATAAATATTAATATAAATGATTTCTGCAATATCACTATACAAAAAACTGAAATAATAAATAATTTTATCCATTTCTTTCTTTCAGTTCTACATTTCTTTTAAATATTATAGATGAAGCAGACATTAATGCCATATACAGGGATGGAAAATCTGAAGATTAGACTCTGCAGAGCTGAACACCATCGTGTTACATCAGAGTGTTCTCCTATAGCAAATAAACATAAACATCTCTTCAAAGCCACAGCATAAGAATTTAAAAAAGAAAGAAACAAGCTCCTTTGTTATCACAGCATTAATCATTGCAACCCGTTTAATGTGCTACTAGCCTTGCTCTGTGGGAATTATCAACAAACTGTTCCACAGCAATTACAGTGGTTCCACTGAAGTACACAGTCTTTGTTTTAATTTCCAGTAATTTTTCATCTTTGTATTTTTAACAGTTGGCATCACATCACCACATGTAGGGAAATAATTATTATACAAGTCTCCAGTTGTGTACAAGTGTTAAACCACTGCTGTTCTCATACCCTTATGAGGAATCATTGATGACTGGTGACATGAGTTCACTATGAAAACTAATTCAGGCTGACTTTGATAACACTGACTCATTTTTGTTGCGGCAACAATAAATTCTTAATGAACAGAAATGCTTATTTTTCAGATTTTATGTTGTAACTGTTAACAAAAGCCAGAGCAAAACTCTTTTTTTTTTTTTGCAAATGTAGGTCAGTCTACGAGGTTAATCACCTGATATTAGATTGTTGCATATCTCCATTATATTCTTCAGGCAGTTTTTTATAATATGCAAACCTGAACTCAGTCAATAATAGGATGGAATTTTATGTTGTGTTTTGACCCAAAAGGCTGAACAATGTGAAAATGTAACAATGCTGTTAAATTGAATTAGATTGAGAATCATTCAACAGATAAGCTAAATGTGAGTACTGCATCCTCGTTAATGTTGTTAGCGAGATAAAGGAAGGAAATGGGTACTAAATGTTTAAACATATTTCAAAATAAACATTAAACACTGTCACGTAGTACAAGTCCATGAAGTGATGTACATTTTAATTCAATGTAAAATGTGTGCATTCACTAACCTGTAAAGCCAGGCACACAGACACATTCATAGCCAGGTACAAGGTCGACACGTGGCATTATGGAGGCAGGGAGATGATAAGCACTCATCTATGTTGATTTCACAGTAGGTGCCTGTAAAGATGTTACAATAAAGGTATTACAGTAAAGAACCACAAATCTGCAATTAGTGCCAAATTGCTTTATTTTGTAATGTTTCATAATTCATGTGTGATTTTTCCTACTACTTTTGCTACATGATATGTTGTAGTTGTTCTACATGTACCTCTTCAAGAAAAGGTTGAATGTGACTCGGATGACACTTCAAATGTGCAATTATACAGTAACTGCAGAGCTGGTTTACATTTTTATAATGTATACCACACAACATGCAATTAATTGACATGAATACTTTTTTTTTTTTTTTTTNTTTTTTTTTTTTTTTTACTTTTTTTGGTGCAATGAGATGGACACAACAGACACAAGTGAATATCAGAAGCGATTAAAGGACCATGCCACCATTTTTCATGTTTGAGCCTAATATATTCAATTTTCATACATGCTACATTACTGACAATCATTTCCCAAAGGATAAAANTTGAGCCTAATATATTCAATTTTCATACATGCTACATTACTGACAATCATTTCCCAAAGGATAAAATACTATTTCAGCTTTCCTGATAATTTGCAAAACCTTAATCTTTCACAATCACATATTCAAGTGAATACACCCACCTTAAAAATCAATGTTTCACCTGCTGACAGTTACACAGCTGTATGAAGTCACGGTCATTTAAATTTTTTGATAAATGCAGGTCTTCTTTTGGGACTATATTCCCCGGTGGAGACATACATTCACTCCACACTTTTTATTGCACTTAAACGCTAAAATTATGAAACTTCAAAAAACCTGAATACACATCTTGTTTGTAATGATGGATTATCTATCCCAAGAACATTTCAAGTATCAACAAGTTGATTTTAATAGAATGAAATGAACTGAAACCAATGAATGAACCAATGAATGAACTGAAACCAATGGTGGTCTGGAAGGCAGGAAAAGAATGTTTTGTTAATCAACCATTCCAGTAGTATGCTTTGGGAAATGACTGTCTGTAACCTTGCGTGTACAACTGAATATATTAGGCTCAAACATGCAAAATGGGTGGTATGTTCCTTTAAACAAGACAAAACAAGGTGAATAAACATTTAGTGTATCCTCAGAGAGATGAGAGATATCCAGTCTTCTAATATGGGTCTGTATGTTGGAAAGGTTTGTATGAAGCCCCACGGAGGTCAGCATACCTCTGTGCAAGGTTTGGTTTATGTATAGGCGTGTCGGTGGTTGCTATAAATTTGTCTGATGTAACAAGAAAGAAGAGAAAAAAATGAAAAGAAAATATGGAAGAGAAGAAAAGGAGAATAAACTTCACACAGTAGAATAAAGATATATTGATCAGATTGTGCTGAGTGTATAGGAACTGGTATGAGATATCAAGTCTTACTAAATCCTAATAAATTAAACCAGTTATGAGCTGTGTGAGTGGTATAACTGTGTGTTTTGAAGAACTGGCTAGAAGCAGCAGTAGACAGATGGCTGTGACAAAAAATGCACTGCAAATATCAAAACACAACTTAACTACATCAGAAATGTTCTAGAGGGGAGGTGTGTGTGTGTGTGTGTGTGTGTGTGTGATATACACTCTCTATATACTCTCTATGCATTACATAGATACAAAGATGCTAGTGCAGCTGCAGATAGAAGGGAGCCATCGATCTCCACCTGCAGCAGGTGTCTCTTCTTTCCACTCGGGTTAATGTGTTTATGACAGCTGCACGTGCGCTCAGGTCCCATGAAATTTCAAGGCGAATTGAAATGATGTCATTACAATCAAACCCGCGGGAGACAGACAAAGAGAGACAGAAAGATATAGACTGCAGGATCTCTCTCTCTCTCTCGTTTCCTGGAGAGCCAACTGTGCATTTTCCTGTTGAGGGCGCACGTGCATACCTGGGTACCGCTTACATGCAGCCCTGCTTATAGAGCAGGACCAGAGTTATTTGGTGAACCCATGACAGAGAGATCATTGTAATATTACTAAAATATTTCTATGATATCTTCTCATCAACGTGCCATCCCTATGAATGATACATTATGTAGGTTGCTGAAATGTAGGTATGCATATGATATAATATAATCCAATCGGTAATAACAATATAATTATAAATATAAATATAATAATATAATCTTTGCCATCAAACTAATGATGCTTGGTGTACTAAACCAGAGCTTAAAGGAGAGTTAATACTGAACTTTTACATCTGACAGGACTTAATGTGTGAGGCGGCGATCGTTTAGCTAACACATTAGCTGTAACAACTCACTGAACTCACTGTGCTTCTGTGAATATTTTTGCTACTTAGTAAAAAAAAAAAAAAAAAAAATCACTTATGGGGCATTAAGATCATCAAAGCATCTAACATTGTAATAATAAATATCAATCTGAAAAATAATAAATCATGAGTTTGACTAAATAAAAAAATCACTTGCTGCATATTTCTGAGGTGATGTCAGAAAACTAAACATGGTATAGAATTGCAGATTCACACAAACATTATATATATATATATATTAACCCAATTTTATTACTTTTGTAATAACTGTGTTCTTATGCTTTAAAAATTCCCCATTCATTTCTCTGAATTCTTTTCCTATGATTAATTTTAAATACCCACATGACTGAGGAAAACACTGGCACACACTAGAGAGGAAGCCTCTCTCTCTCTCTCTCCCTCCCTCCCTCCCTCCCTCTCTCCATAAACTACTGTATGTGTTTTCTACGGCTCATGTGAAACTGCCATAAAAGCTTGCCATTACTGGGATGCATCGAGGCTGGTTCGCTAATCAAAAAATGTTTGCCAACATAAACTATAAAAATGTACACTGACAGGCATTAAGTGTGATATTTACATGTGAGACGTATACACCAATCAGCAACAACATTAAAACCACTGACAGATAAAGTGAATAACATCAGTGGTACCTGTCAGGAGGTGGGATATATTAGGCAGCAAGTCAACAGTCAGTTCTTGTAGTTGATGTGTTGGTTGCAGGAAAAATGGGCAGCGTAAGGATCTGAGCCACTTTGACAAGGGCCAACTTGTGACGGCTAGATGACTGGGTCAAAGCATCTCCAAAACAGCAGGGTGTTGAGGGGCGTTCCTGGTATGCAGTGGTCAGTACCTACCAAAAGTGGTCCAAGGAAGGACAACCGGTGAACTGGTGACAGAATCACGGGCGCCCAAGGCTCACTGATGCGTATGGGGAGCAACGGCTAGCCTGTCTGGTCCGATCCCACAGAAGAGCTGCTGCAGCACAAATAGCTGAAAAAATGAATGCTGGCTATGATAGAAGGTGTCAGAACACACACAGCATGGCAGCGTGCTGCATATGGGGCTGCGTAGCCACAGACTAGTCAGAGCGCCATGCTGACCCCTGTCCACCACCCAAAGCTCCTACAATTGACATGTGAGCATCAGAACTGGAACCATGGAGCGATGGAAGAAGGTGGCCTGGTCTGATGAATCAGGTTTTCTTTGACATCATGTTGACGGCCAGATGTGTGTGCGTGGTTTACCTGGGGAAGAGAAGCACCAAGATGCACTATGGGAAGAAGGCGAGCCGACAGAGGCAGTGTGATGATCTGGACGATGTTGTGCTGGGAAATCTTGGGTCCTGAATTCATGTGGATGTTAACTGACACGTAGCACCTACTAAACATGGCTGCAGACCAAGTCCAGCCCTTCATGGCAACAGTATTCCCTGATGTCATAGCCTCTTTCAGCAGGATAACCTGTCCTGCCACACTACTAACATTGTTCAGGATTGGTTTGAGGAACATGACAGAGTTCAAGGTGTTGACTTGGCCTCCAAATTCCCCAGATCTCAATCAAATCCAGCATCTGTGGGATGTGCTGGAAAAACAAGTCCAATCCATGGAGGCCCCACCTCACAACTTTCAGGACTTAAAGGATCTGCTGCGAACGTCTTGGTGCCAGATACCACAGGACACCTGTGGAGTCCATGCCTCCACGGGTCAGAGCTATATATATACTGTGTGTGTGTGTGTGTGTATATATATATATATATATGTATGTATGTATTCCTCTGATAATTTGGTAGCACTGTATATTCGTTAAGTAAAATAACCACTAAGGGAGTGTTATTTGCAAAAAAAAAAAAAAAAAAAAGGGTCCAAACCAACCAGAGGCTTAGGTTTATTTCCCTTGGATGTTTGACTTTATGTACAGATTGATTTATATGCAGAATTTATCTGTGAGCAAAAGGCAGATTTCATAGTCCTCTGTTATATAAGTTTACAATCTGCATATATGAACATCATTTGTGATGCCACAAATCATGAAAGCCAGTCAGGCTTATGATTCTGCAGTGTGGACATGAAACATGTTCAAATCATCTTAGAGTCTTCTTAACGTGTCATGAGCAGGTCCATATTTGCAAGTTTATAGATGGAATTCAATGTGAGGTAAAGGCAGTAAATATACTTTTAGATACACTTGAAAAAAAAGAAAGAAAGCCTTGCAGAGTATTTTTACATATCTAAGAATGAAGGAATCTTTAAGGTAATAATGTCTTCCAGTATCTATTTGCATGAATGAATGAATGAATGAATGAATTAATGTATAAGGCATATCTATAAGGTTATTTATGGTAGATGATATTTTGTGGATTACATTACAAAATACTATCTTTACAGTTTAGGATCCACCAGCTTTAAAGGACCATACCATCCATTTTGCATGTTGGAGCCTAATATATTACATTTTCATACATGTTACGTTACTGACAATCATTTCCCAAAGATAAAACC
This sequence comes from Lucifuga dentata, assembly GCA_014773175.1. Lineage (NCBI taxonomy): Eukaryota > Metazoa > Chordata > Actinopteri > Ophidiiformes > Bythitidae > Lucifuga > Lucifuga dentata. The sequence goes on from VXCM01005105.1 coordinate 30,370, forward strand.
GTATTTCAGCTTTCCTGATATTTTGCAAAATCTCTTAATTTTTCAAAATCAAATATTAAAGCGATACACCCACCTTAAAAATCAATGTTTCGCCTGCTAATAGTTATGCAGCTTTATGAAGACACGGTTGTTTAAATTTTTCCATAAACATAGGTCTTCTTTTGGGACTATATTCCCCAGTGGAGACATACAGTACATTCACTCTGCACTTTTTATTGTGCTGAAAGATTAAAATAACTTTAAAAACAACCTGAATACATGTCTTGTTCGCGATGATGGATTACCTATCCCAAGAATGTTTCAAGTATCAACAAGTTGATTTTAATAGCGTACCAGAATGAACTGAAACCAATGCTGGTCTGGAAGGTAGGAAAAACATTGTTTTTTTAATTCACTGTTCCAGTAGTATGCTTTGGGAAATGATTGTCAGTAATATTACGTGTGTGAAAATTGAATATATTAGGCTCAAACATGCAAAATAGTAATATGGTCCTTTAAATTATCACATGACTGCAGAAGCTGAAGTGATAATGCATACAGAATAAGTAAGATGTTTCTTATGGCACTTATTTTATGTGCATCAGTTCATTGGATTCAAATGAGAGATGATGATCATGACTGTGAATGAAGCATCACCAAAGCCAGTGATGACAGCTTAGTTCAACACGTTTTGCTGCACAGGGAGAAACTGTATCATTGCAGCATATCAGCTGCTCAGCTGTTATCATGACCTGGATGGCTGAAAGCCCACAAACACATAACATACCTGAACATTCAGAAGCAATATAATTAAACCTAATTAGATATCCAAACATGTTAAAGGGGACATATTCTGCTTTTTGGTATTTTCCATATATATATATATATATATATATATACACACACACACACACACACACGCTACATATATATATATGTGGAGGATTAAAGCATTGATTTAATACTTTCAATATGGCATATTAATAACCAAATGTATAACTGTCGGTGCAAAATAATTGTTTTTATACATGATGTTTATTTAATATTGGAAAAAGAGCTTTTTTTTTTAAACAGTTCTTGTGCACTTGTGGTCTTTGTGAGTGCCATTTGACCTCGGGTGGTCACGTATAAATACATGCTGATTGCTTGATGATTCAGACACTTAAAAGGCAGTTAGGCCTCTCATTAGGCTGAGATTGGGTTGATTGAAGCTCTGATTTAAAAAAAAAAAAAAAATGTCAGAGTACATGAGACCACATGGAATTGGTGAGAATTACAATGTTTCCTCTGACCTAGATCTGGACCTGATTTCATTTTCCCATTTCTTCACTTTGTGTGTAATGCTTCATTCACATGTTGATGGTAGAAAAACCACCCTACCGCTGACGGCAGAGGAACGCAGCGCCAGATGTCAGGCAACAATGGTAGATGCAGAACCGTTGCCATGGCAATTGGCAGAATGCAATAGCGAATCAATTGGATGCAATACCGTTTTATAATTTTGCGTAATGTTTTATAAAACAAGAAAACCTTTGAGTCTGGCTGTTTTATGTGCTCATTTAAAGAACTGACAGAAAAGGCAGACAAGGACGCATATGTTCATCCCATTTTACAGGAGTGCAAATTGCTGGAAAAATTCCATTGGCTAATTCAAGAACTGAGGATGGATGAAGAGAGATTCAGAAGGTATTTCAGACTGTCAACAACTCAGCTGTCCATCTTTGACCCAAGAATATCAACATCCAGTTTGTCTGCAGCTGCGGTAAGTGGAAAAAGTTGAAAAATTTTAACTTTTGATGGCATGTTCCGTCTAGTCACAGTGTGCTGCTCTCACCGCCAGCGGTGGCGGAGTTTTCCATCATCCTCTCATTGAAAAGAATGGATCGTCCGGTTTGCCGTCTACTGCACACCGTCAACATGTGAATGCAGCATAAGGACTGCATGCCTGATAATATATAAATCACGCCCAACTATTGCATGTCTGTTATTTCTTCATCTTCAGCTTTCCACTTGAAGCTTTCCATTATAACATTTTTAGCCACAGTATTACCAGTCACATAAAGGTTTGAAGAGTTTTGTTTGAACAACGAAAGCCATGGTCAGAAGCTTGTGAAATACCTGTGATTCCATGAGGACACTGGCAGCTGAATGAGTCGAGCTCATTGGTGCAGGAGCCTCCATTTCCACAAGGCTGGCTGAGACATTCGTTCACTTCAATCTCACAGTTTTTTCCTAGGACAGTGTGAGAGGGGTGCTTTAATAATCTGCAACGTGTCAACACATTGGTCCTGTGAATAACAAATCACAGGCAATAACCTCAAGATACCTTTCACCTACCAATAAATCCAGGTGCACAGAAGCAAATGTAGCCACTGAGAGTGTCTTCACAAACACTCAGGGATCCACACGGCTGTTTTTCACAATCATCAATGTTTACCTCGCAAAACTGACCAGTTAAACCTGCAGAGAAAGGAGACAGGAATGCAATAAATGAAATTACAATTTCAGCTAGCAAAAGTGGAAGTTATCCTGTAGGCGTTTTGGTAAAGCTAGTGTACATAGCATTGGTGGCAAAAGCATGGGTAGGCCTTAATACCAAATGGAAATTTAACAGCAAAGAACCTATTCATTGATATAATGAATAATATTAATTGGGTTTAAATGTTCAAAATTACCATGTACTGACAAGTACTGAATGTATTACTCTGAAATATATTGATTGTAACAAAAGGTAAATGCTTTCATTATAAAGCTAATTAGCCATTTTCTTATCCATCTAATTGCCAGGAAAATAAGAGTTACTGGCAGCAACTTTCTTTGCCGGTAAATTACTCTTTTGGAATCAAACTGGGTGACAGCACCATCACTCCTTCGAATTCAGCTCACAGCCTGATGAACTGAGCCCTGACTTACACATTTCATATGTTACGTGGTGTTGCTTAAGGCCAAAGAGATTACACTCCCACAGAGAAGGAAGCTGAACAACCGAAAGCATCAAACCCAGGAGTAGGTCGACTATGAACACAATTCATTCGAGGAATTTTCTCCACTCAAAACAAGCCTCTGTTGGATGGTGAACCCACCTAGTAAACAATCACACTTGAACCCTCTTGACAGACCCACACACACTGAACCATGATGACAAAGCCCATTGACACACTGCGTTATAGGTGTTTTGCAGTGTTGCCCAGTATAGCCATGTTGACACACACATCTATAAGTGTTTGCCAGCTCTTCACAGAGGAGGGTTCCCTGGGGGTTACAGGGATTTGACACACAATGGTTCACAGATGAAGAGCAGTCATTTCCATGGTATCCTCTAAGAAGTTGGATCAAAGGAGTGATTGATGTGCTGAGCTGTTTACAGTATTATTATTTTATTTATTTATTTTTTGCCTTTTCACATCTGGAACACGATTTGAAATTTCACAAAATGCTGTCATTTCCTTCCTGCTGATTAACATACAGTATCATATCCAGTCAGGACCTAAAGCAATAAAACCATGCGGGGATTCAACCAAATGCTATTATTTGTTCCCAGATTGTTTGTTTTTGTTTTTTCTTCACAAATTATAAAATACACACATTTTTGTATGAATTTGTAGAAGAATTGTCTCATGGTGTATTCCAAGAGAGGTAAAATGTTACTAATATTAATAATATGTTTTCACATAAATCCCTCTGAATTAATGGGAGGGGGGGTTAGTGTGTTTGTGTGTGTGTGATTTATATATATATATCTGAATAGAGCAGATGAGACAATAAGGGTACAGTGATGAATGTCAAATATCAAGTAACTAAAAATGAAGCAACCCAACTCTAAATGCATTTGGTTACAGGAAATACCTGGAGGGCAAACACATTGCACTTCTCCAGACAAGCTGCGGAAATAGGTGCCTCCATTTTTGCAGAAAATAACATCTGACGCACAACCCAAGACCACTGTTGAGCAATTCTTATCTGAAAGACAGGTAAATAAAACTGCTAGTTGGATGCTATAAAGATTAACACAAAGACAGAAAAAGATCACACAACCAGCATAACCACAAAACCTCATATCTAGCCATACAAATGCATTTTACTACAGGCAGCAACAAACATTAACATGATGAAATAGTGTAATAGGAGGTAAGTTTATGTGCAGTAATGGAGCCAATAGAGATGATGCTACATTAACACAGCCGTCCCAGGTGGCAGATGGCTGAAAGAAATGTGATGAGGGTTTCATATCTTTGTGCTCCTAATGGGTTTTTCACACTGTTTGTTCATAGCAGCCAAATGCGTACACAGTTTATTTAGTCATGGCTAATCTTCCTCCAGTTTTCATCCCGTCTGTAGTACTGCGTGACAGAATCATCCTGTAACCGGGCAGAATGCTGAACTAGCCTTCTTTGTTTACTGTTTGATGATGCTGTGTTTTCTTTGGTCTTACCCCTCATATTTAGCTTTGCTAATGCATCTGTAAATTGTAAGGTTGTTGGAAATAATATTTATTGTTCCAGATTATGCGTTTTGCTTGTATTTTTGTTACAGAAACCAATGAGTCGGTGACATTGAAACAAGAGTAAACTGCTGGATTGAGAGCTGGCAAAGGTAGAACTAGAGTTTCATTGTAAATAGTGTAAATACTACAAATGTCAATCAATTCTCCATTTTGTTTCCATCACTACACATTGTTTCAGCTAGCCATCCTTTAATCTAATGAGGTCATTTTGAATTTTCTCAGCCAAATGACAGTAATTCAGGAACAGAGGTTGACATGCTACATACAGTAAGTACAAGTAAAACTACAGTATATCCACATTATTTAAATTGACTTGTTTGGTATTATTGCTAAGCATAACAATGTGTCCCCTCAGAAAATTAAGTATTATTACTTTGGTGAATTTTTTCAAAGGAACATATCAGCAATGTTGCATGTTTGAACTCATTTTACACAACCTGCATATATGTTACATTACTGATGACTATTTTCCAAAATACACTACTGGAGTGGTACATTTTAGAAATATTTTTCCTACCTTCTAGACTGCCATTTGTTTCAGTTCATTCCAGTATCTTATAAAATCAACTTGTAGAGACTTGAAATGTAAATAAGATAAGTAATTTGTAAATATATAAAATTATCTTCAGCGATGACAAAAATGACAAAGAGCTCAAAGTGGTCTTACATTAGACAACAGGACCACTTTCATGATTATCACTGTTCCGCAATCATCAATCGACATTACTTTTATTAAAGCCGAAATTATGAAAATCATGACTGAAATAACTCACCAGTAAAGCCAAAAGAACAGATGCATTCATAGTCTGCAACCAGGTCAATACATGTGGAATTATTGATGCAGTATCCATTGGCACATTCATCATAGTTGATTTCACAGTTCAACCCCCCAAACCCTGCATTAAGGGATAACATTTCATCAGAGGCATGAATGTCATAACAGCAAACCAACACAAGATTTGAAACAGAAACATGATTGCACCAACATAGCACTAATTAATATCACATTACCCTCAAAAACAATGTATTGCTGCTGTAAAATTTTAAGATTTTTCACTTGACAGCACAGGACATGACAGTCTGTACTATTGGGTTAAACAATATATTTCCTCTTATTGTGTGTCTGTGTGTGTGCCTTTATAACACTTTTTCAGATGATTAATTCTAAGTTACATCAGCACTTTTGATATTTTAAAAATAAAAGGTTAATGCCATGCAACAAAAGTGAGCGCTGCCAATTTCTGACATTTTATTCTCCCATAAATATATTCCACCACGTGGTCACGCTACAAAATGACTGTCATTAGCACTGTCACATGCTGTGGCTACAGGAGGCCCATGACTAATGCTTGGCTATCAGCACCATCAGTGCAGGTCAAATTCTCATCATTTCTCAAAGTGACCATGGAACTAATTTCCACCTCTCTCCATGTCATAAAATTTGACAATTATCCTGGCTTCATTAATAATGCATAACAGTCTTCACCCGCAATCAAGGTCTCATCAGAGGTATGTCTCACAGGTAACATGTCAACTAGACCAAGAAATTACTGGGAAAACAGCAGCGATTTATTGCCTCTAACTCTAATGGTGCAAGTGACTGAACAATTTCTAAAAGGGATCAGCTGTGTAAATATAGGAATCAGTTTATATGATCAGAGAAATGTATGGTAAATATTTGTAAACACGAAGGGTGTTGGACTGCAAGCCAGTAAATTGGCAAAATGTGTAGCCAAAAATTATGAATTAAAGTAGCAATCAACATCATGCGCTATAAACGGCAGGTGTCAACCCTTCTGCAGTGCATGATGGAGAGGATGCAGGTTTTCACTCCAAGAAAGCACTACAGCAGCTGATTCACTGATTAGTTCCTCCTCTTTGGTTCAAGTTGTGCTAATCAGCAGATTCACCAGTTGTTGCTTTTGCTTAGGACAAAAATTCTGTTGACTCTGAGTCCTTCGCTAGGGCGGGTTTACACCGCTGGCATAGATGAAGCTGACTCTAAAACAAATCATGATGCACAAAATAAACAGTAAGTGGTGCAGTCGTTTTAGACTATCATGGTGTTTTTACAACACTGGACAAAACACAGGAGAAAACATACAGTAACTGTTGGAGCTAATAACAGCACTGTGAGTGGTGCATTTATCCACTTAGGTGTAGGAAGGACTCTTATGAGTAAACGATAGATCTGACAATCCTCTTTTGAGCAGCCTACCTGAAATGACAATGAGAAAATGGATCATTGCAGGATGATTTTGCAAGGCCACATTTAGACCCCTGCTCTGTAACACCACCACATAATCATTTTTCCCATCTTTCCACAGTGCTTTAATGACTGGTTGGCAAAATCCAGCCATGATTTTTGGTGGCTTCTATCTGGCTTAGATTCTGATTCATGTGCTGCAGAGATGGCTGCACGAGAAAGAGAAAGCAAACAAGCATGTACTTGTGCCACACCAAAAGGACACAGTACATGTGTTTGCACCTCCACCTGCTTTGCTTCGTCAGGAAAAGCCTGTGGTGTATTTTCTCCTTGGAGCTTCTTGTACATATTGTACTGTGCCGACTGAGCTCAGTACTGCTGCCTGACCCATATGCTGAAAACACTCAACTTGGTTTGGTGGGGACATCATCAACTGGTCCCGACGTATGCTGCTTTTTAGTAATTGGCTCAGGTGCCTGAAATACTCTAGGGTATAGGATGAATACATCAGCGATTAGTGATAAGCTGGATCTATAGCTGACTGGCCAATTTAAAATCACAAATTCAGAGCCTTTATATTTCAGCCTCATCCTGCGCTCAGGGTGTCAAACCTGATTCAATTAATTAACCTCTAAATACAGAAGATGTGCAGCATCAGCAGCTGCAATAGAAGTAGCAAGACGGGGATTCATGCGGTGATATCCTGTTCCTGCATGTCCTACACAGTGTAAAACAATTCGCCTGCAGTGTGTCACTGTGGCTTCAGGTTATATACTGCATTTTATAAGTTAGGACTGGGCGATAAATTGGTTTAATTGATTAATTTGATTTTACATTTTTGCACAATGTGTAAAATGGCTGCATTGCCAAATCGAGATTTTTTTTTTTTAAAACACCTAGTATCTATTTTTAACGGGNGGCTGCATTGCCAAATCGAGATTTTTTTTTTTTAAAACACCTAGTATCTATTTTTAACGGGAAATGCGGCAGCGTGCCATTGCATTTGTTGATACCAAACCCACGAAGCTTTCTGCAGGTCAGACTTCTTGTGCCACTTTTTAAAGGAACATACCAGTGATATTGCATGTTTCAGCCCATTTTACACAATCTGGATATACGTTATGTTACTGATGACCATTTTCCAAAATACACTACTGGAGCAGTACATTTTAGAATATTTTTCCTACCTTCCAGACTGCCATTTGTTTCAGTTCAATCCAGTTCATTCCAGTATGTTATAAAAATCAATTCGTAGAGACTTGAAATGTAAACGAGATAAGTAATCTGTAAATGTATAACACTATCTTCAATGATGATAAGATGGCAACAAACACTTTGTCTTAAGATGAGCTCTTTTCTAAGAAAGGAAATGACATGTCAGTCATTTGGAAGTGGTTCAGTTTTGAGCTTCACGACATCGAGCAAACCAACGTCATATGTAAAGTTTGTAGGAGCTGCAGTTACTAAAAGTAGCAGTGTTACAAATGTATTGCAGTACCTGCGACAGAAACTAGCAGCTGAGTGGGAGCAATGCGTGACACTGCGAGATGTAGATGTGTGGTCAAAGCGCCAGCAAAAAAGCAAATAACGTTAAGCTGCAACATTTTCCAGTGTCATGGCATGTGATAGGAGGGTCTTCAGCATGGTGGGAATATTGTAACATGCCAGAGCCTCAAGTCAGAGGCAAAAGACAGGCTCGTGTCCCTCACAAGGAACCTGTAAATTACTGCAAAAACCTTTTATTTTGCAAGATTTTTGTTTTTTAGAAAGCCCTACAATTTTATTTAAATGTATCGTTATTTGTTTTTTATTATTTTCATAAAGAAAATATTTATTTGAATTATGTATTTTTTAAAAATTAGTTTAGATAAAAACAAGAAAAATCGAGATTAAAATTGAGAATCGTTTATAAGTGCGAAAAAAATTGAGATTTTATTTTTAGGCCATATTGCCCAGCCTTATCATAAGTTATACTTATTAAATTGATGCAAAGTGATGCATATATCATATCCCCACCATGTAGAGTATAGTTAAAATGAGTAAACTAGTCATTTTACATTAGACTGTGCCTGCAGACTGTCAGAAGATGTAGTGTTAAGCTTGTTTTTTTTGGATAGTTTTCTCTGGATATGAGTTTACTTCCTCACAAAACATAAAAATCAATGAAATGTCCTTTCATCTATGGCCAGTTATTCACAGCAAGACAAATACACACCAAAAAAAGGAAATTATGTCAAAACGAGTCAAAACCTGAGGGTGAGAACAGTTTTGGCTCACACTTAAAAACAATGTATATCTGAATGACAAATAATCATATCATCCAGACTATTGAGGAGATCTAAATGAATTACAACTTACCCTCTGAGCAGAAGCACTGGTACACGTCAATGCCATCAACACAAATACCACTGTTCTTGCATGGCTTTGATTCACACTCGTTGAAATTAACTTCACAAAAGGACCCTCCAAAGCCTGCAGCACATGCAAAAGAAAAAGAAAAAAAGACCACTTATTGGAATCCTTTTGGCTGGTTTCATTCCTTAGCCAATTAGGATCAACATGACTTTGTTTTTTTACAAACAAAAGCTGGTTTTCAAAGCCGGTATTGATTCAAAGAGATGCTGGACGCATGCAGACTCAGCCCACTGGATCATTTAATCATGTTTAATAAGAGCCAGTCATTGCCCCTCTGATTTATTACATTGAACAAGCCAAACCTAGCGATTTTTAAGATCAAAGTCAATCAATACAATGAGAACCACATGAAACAAACAACATGCACGAGTGCACACATGCAAATGCACGCTCGGGCACACAAACACACACACACACACACACACACACAATAAAAAGAATAAGCATGTCAGTGTTTAAGGTACATTAATGTTGTAGCCATGTGGTACTGAGATGCTAATCACAGTTTTAATTAAGCATTTAAAAAAAGAACAATCAGAGAAGCTGCCTTGCTGCATCATAAGTATGTTCAGTACAAAATACAAAATCCAGAAAAAAAGCAAAAATAACAAGTTGTGAAAATATGTTGGGTGAAAATGACAGTTGTCTCATGCTATCAGACAATGGCATGTGGTACTGATAATGAAGAGCAGTTTATCAATAAGACATATTTTTTTAACTGCCTTATTGATAAAAGAATAGTTCATACCTCAAAAAATTACGACAAAAATACGCCTTGCACAGCTGTTCTTTCAGAGCCGTTCTTTTGAAAAATAGCTAAATAATGCTACATCAAAACTGTTTGGGAATTTTAAAGGAATTTGTACAGCACACAATTCTTAGCAGGCAAAAGTTGCAGAGATGGTCAAACAATTTTTGACAAAACCACTGTTACGACAATTTACATAGAAATTATCACAACAAACATGCTGTATTTCCTTTTTTTTAAAAAATATCATACATGGATGTACTCATCTGTGTCAATTAATTCCCACCATTCAATGAAATGTTAATCCACCAAATATTCTATGTGCAAGAGTGTGGTTCTGTCAGCACTAGGTCAAAAAGATAATTGTGTGGGTTCCATTCTAGATGATGGTGCAGGACAAATTCATGCTGTGTGCTTGCAAGCTCAATGTGTATGTATTTAGCATCTGTGTTTTAGCTACTGTAAATTATAAAATACAGGCGAACGTGTAGCAGTGTTTTTAGTATTAAGGGGATAACACTCATGAAAAAAACTTCAAACGAAATATAAATGGAATTTAGGGCTGAGAATCAATTTTTAAAAAAACTAATTAATCGCATAATTCTGTGATTAATCACGATTAATGCAGAAACTTGTAAACTTATAATCATACACTGAATCACCAAATTAATGTAGATTAATTCTGTGTTTAAAATCTCTGTTTTATATGCTTTATTGAACTGTTTCTTTAGTTTACTGCAAGAACAACAACAACAACTGAACTGATCTATTTTATCTTAAAGGAGTAACTTTGTTTTGTAATGGATTCATTGCACTTTGGCCACCGACATGGTACTATGCAGGAGAGAATCAACAGCACCAAGAAGGATTCAATCACATCTGTGCAGGCTATCTATGTGCCTGCTGACGATTTGACTGACCCCGCCGCCACCACGACCTTTGCTCACTTGGACATCACCACCGTGTTGTCCCATGCTATCACTGAGCTGGGTGTCTACCCTGCCGTCGATCCCCTGTATCATGCACCCCAACAATGTTGGAGCTGAACACTATGACATTGCCCGTGGGATGCAAAAGATCCTTCAGGCCTACAAGTCCCTGCAGAATATCATCGCCATTCTGGGTATGGATGATTTGCTGCTACAAATTTTCATGATATACTTTCTTTGAGTTCAGAGAAGAAACTGCCATGGTTGATATGTTAAAAGATGTTTGCACATTATTCATGGCTTCAGCCACAAGTCAACCTTGACAAGGTAGCTTGTCAAGGTTGACTTGTTCTTGTTGTAAGGGAAATCTTATTCTGAAAATATGATTTGTTCAAGGTGAAGTTTGTCTTATGCTGCAAAGATTGAATCTGTTTGTGTTGTTAGTTAATGTTAGCTTGAATGTATTTCTGGGCAGCCACGGACAGCAATGTAACACAGTAAAGCTAAAGTGAGGCTAAAAGGCTGTTAAATTCTTTTCGTTGTTACTATGTTTTTTGATTAATAGTCACATCGCAGTTAAAACGACACATTGGTGAGCAACTGAGTTTGCGTGGTTTCATCAAGAGTCATCCGCTAACTTTTTAAAGCAGAATTTTCCATCTAAAAGTCTTATCTTTTTCCTTCTCCATTAAGTAGTGCGAGTATACTGTATAACTTTAGCCACAGGAAGTGGGGAAAAACAAAAACATTAGCATAGCCTCAGGAGGTGAAAACATGGATGCGTTAATTGCGTTAATTTATTTTAATGTGTTAAACAGTCCATATTAATTGCAAAAATTAATGTGTTAGTTGAATGGAATTACATATAGAAAACTACAGCAATATATAAACTACAGCTCTTAACTGCAGTGTATAGTGAATAATAGCCACCATATCTGACATGCACTGCAGTGCAGCAGAGAGCTGAGCAGGACGGAGCAGCAGGTCAGAATGGAGCAGGTGGAGGGTGGAGATGATGTTAATACAGCTGATATCTCACCAGAATACTACGGTAAGTACAGAACAAGATTTAAAATATTTTAATCAAGAGCAACTTTGTTTGATTTTAGTCATTTCTGGTTGACTGAACATTAGGTTTGAAATCAATGAGCACAAAACTAAAATTCATTGTCTCTCTTGGTGTTATAAAATAGGTATTCAAATTGCTACTGCTCTGTTGTTTTTTTCTAAGAACCTTTTTGTAGTTCTGCATGTTTTGAGGTAACCTATTCAGTGCTGTTCTGTAGATATTTCACTGCACTCACTCTTTGTCCTAAAACTGAGATTTCTCAAGATCATTGGTGGTGCTAGAGCAGAGCTTGCTTCAGCAACACCTGAAATTTGTAGTAAACAGTTAATTATCACAGCATAAACCAGGTAAATGTAAAGGTCACCTCTCTCTCTCTCTATGCATTCCTTTCAAAATCAGTCAAACAATGTCAACTGTCACAATGAACCACTTCCTACTACTTCAAGTGACCACAGACTTTGGAACCACAAAACATCTAAACCCCCCCCCCTTGCTGATGCTGAAAAAGAGGACAAAATCCTCTTTGATCAGCTCTCCCATGCTTAACATGGCACGGGAGAGCTGCTCTCTGCCGACTCACTGGAGGCACAGTTAGCTTACCTGTAGCGCAATGACAACTGCCGTTAGCAGTAGCATACAGCAAAGTTAACACAGCAGCCACCGACATCTGCAGAGCAGCCATGGCTACAAGCAGCTCTGGTCAGGGTTTGTTGTTTCAACTTTCACTTCCTCCCACTGCAACCTTCGTTTTCAATACATCTGGGTTATTTGCACCCCTGTCCTTCTGATGCAGAGAAGCTTCCATTTAAAAGTGGCTCTTGCAAATTGTGCGAAATTAGTAAGTCTAACAGAACAGTACTTCAAATGCACATGCAATAAAAAGAGAGGCACAGTTTACTGACATACATGGAGTACCTTGAAATGAAAGTAAACTTCCAGACCGCTGTGCCCGTTTGAAAAATCACACACAAGTCATGAGTAAAAAGCTCAGTCAGCCTCGCCTGTAGCGAAGGACGATATGACTTACAGGTTTCTGACCATATTCCACATTTGAATGGACGCAAGAATATGGAAGTCAAAATTGGCAACCGGAAACATCCACAAAAGATTGTATCTCACTGTTTGATCTTGAGAAGTGATCTGGGTGGAGCAGCTCACTGAAGGTTGCTTTCATTTACATATGAAATTACTTATAATCCTTCACTTTGACATCTGCCAAGCATAACTGCAATTGGAGTAGTGAAGTTATGGATATTGATTGGGTTACACAAACTACTATGTAATACCTACTGGAATGAAAAAAAAAAAAGATGGCAGAGCAGGTGTGGTGAAGTGTAGACTAATGATATGGCAGGAAAAATGTTTTGCTTGCGTTCAATTAATTTCCCATATAGCGTATATTATCCTGGCACTCCTATGCAGTGTTTACATGCAGCTCTGATTTGAGAAAATAAGGCTCTGAAGCCTAGTTACCCTTGCTCATCTGTACTTTGCCCTTGCTCTATAGCCTCTTCCTCTCATTTCTGTGTTGTCCCTATTACAGCAGCTGATGCTGTGATAATACTGTCATCTAATGGAGGGGTTCAGAGGGCTTCACGTCAAATTTTCATTAATTAAAATTCAGGTTGTTTTTTTTTTTTGTTGTCTTTTTTTTTTCTTTTTGGTTTGGTTGTTTTGTTACAAGACTTGTTAAATCAGTAGCTTGATTTGTCATGACACATTAAAAATGTTAATTACCGAAGCTGGTACTGAGTTTATTTAGTGACTTACAAGTCTAATTACACAACTAACACTTGACAAAAAATTCTGTGCAGTCTGACAAAATGCTGACAAAATGCAGGAAGTGTGTGAATTCCATTTGAGAAGCAGACAGCTGAACTGAAGCTTCAGCATTTAAAGCACCACACACTCCTGCAGTACAAGGCTCCAAGTCTGCAAAGAGAATGCACTTGTGTTTGCCAGTCTCACCACTTTCCCCACTTGTTTGTGTACCTGTATAACTAGTGCATCAAGTTAGGGTCTTGTTACCTCTTTCACATGTGCAAGAGACATTTTGTCCATTCTTGGTCTCAGCACATATCAGCGTGTGTTCGCTGCACATCCCAAATGAGCACAGGTCAAGATCCACGGAACAATCTTTCCCCTTAAATCCTGAAAAGAAGACAAGGTCAGTCAGAAAACCTTGGGAAATGAGTCCTAAAAACCAAACATATAAAATGACAGTTACTCTCATTATACAACATACAGCTCTATGTTTTAATAGGTGAGGATACCTTTTCTTCAGCAGATTTATGGAGATATTGATTCCTTCCCTTGCAATTTACTTGCTATGCACTATGCTAATTGAGAGAATCATTGACAAAGACACACCCTACCAAGCTGATCTATATCACATTTATCTGCCCCACCAAACGCATGTCTGCATGTCACTGATAGATACCCACATCAATAGCTATTGTTATAAATAAAGCACAGGCAGATGGTGCAGCCGATACTGATTGTGTGTTTGGAAATATAAAAAAATAAAGGGAAAATCCTAAAATAGAAAATAGTTTTTTTCCCCTACTGGCATTGTTCAGTCACCATAAACTATGTCCAAGACTCCGACATGTGACGTAAAACTAAAACTACATTCACAATGAGGAAGGCTGACTTTATGGATATGCAGATGACATGTTTTTACAACCAAATTAAACGTTTTTGTTTTATCAGTGTTAATCCAGCAGTGTCTAAACCAGAACAATGTGCCCAAATCTCTGTCAAATTAATCTGGATGGATTCATGACTGGCTTGTTCAGTGGCAAAGAAGGGAAATATTTCAAACATCACTTCCTGATGCAAATCCCCTTTATCAAGGCCTGAATATACACAAACACACACACAGGACACCATTTTAGATTATGTATTTCCTATAAGTACTCTTTATTCATTTTACATTGCAACTTGGATACAGAACAATGTATTTTATATCAACAGATCTATCTAGATGTTCCGTGACCTTCCAACTACCCTTTTCCGATCACATTATGTATTGCCTTGACTGGTTAATGGACGGCTATTGCCTCTAACAAAGTGCTTCAGAAGTGTTTAATAACCAATTGTGCGTGCAATTCACTCAGAGGTTAATGTTGCATGTATGTCACATTTATAGTGTCACCATCTCCAAATGGGACTCCCTATTCTATCTGACACCTACTTGTGGCTTAACCAAACTGTACGGCAGAAACTGAAACTTGTGTTTTGCATTTAAAATGCATGTTACAACCCATACAAAACTGTAAGTAAATCTTTTGTTGAACACATTAAAGGCAACCAGCACAGAATATTTTCCATATCCTTGTTCAGTGCTTTATGGGTTGTAACTATGTTCCTTGGCTGGATTGTTCTTCATCATCATATTTAATTGGTTCCCCTCTGTGCTGCTCTTGATGCACCACTGAACTGGAAAAGCTGAAAACCGTGTTTTTGGAGAGAAATAACTGAATCTGGTTGTTATGTTAAATTCAGTGTATAAATGCAAGACTGCCATGCATGATTATGAAACCTGGATTAAGCTTGTGTAATATATAATAGGACTCTCAGGTATTGTTATGAATATTAAAATAATAAGAGTAAAAAAAAAAAAACTACACTAATGCTACTGGGGTCNAATAATAAGAGTAAAAAAAAAAAAAACTACACTAATGCTACTGGGGTCTACATCACAGAGCAAATCCAATTTAGGCTTAGGCTCTCTTCACAAAGTCAAACAATGGCAAACCCGGGATATCAACTGATTCTGTTAACTCTGAGTTTATTCATGCAGCCAGACTTTTCCAGTGAAGTGCAGAGATGAAAGTTTGTGAAGGTTAGCAGCACTGTCTCACTGTCACGGATTCTTTGTGCAAGAATTAAAGTGCAATTAATATGCAACAGCTTACTGTATGTCATTCATTGTAGGCATGGGCAACTTTATTCATATTATTCGTTAGAAGCTAGGTTTTCAAACTAGTGTGATCGTGTGTGGTTCTTATACAGTCATCATCAAAAGTGATTCTCTTGATCAGGGCCAGTGTGTATAAAACTTCAGAGAAATGACTTAAAGAATTTAAACTGAACTTTGACTTAAGCGTCAAAGAATTCTTAGCAAAAAGTAGGACTTGTGAGCTAAAATAAGCTTAAAGTAACTTTCAGCAAAGTCTAAGCCTGATTTCTTAGATAGACTGGACTGATGTCAAGTCAAAATGCCACGGCCCTGTGTATTCTACATACAGCGCCCTCCACAAATACTGGCAACCTTGGTAAATAAAAGCAAAACGGGTTGTGAAAAAAAATGTCTTTATATTTATCCTCTTGATCTTTCACTCAAAATATTAACAAAAATATAACTTTGAACTAAAGTAAAATAATTGAAAGGAAAACAAAATTCTTAGCACGAAAGAAATATTCTTCTCAATGGGCTTGGAAGATGACAAGTGTGTATATCAACTCCACGCACAGTGAGGATGAAGGTTCGAGTGGCCAAAGAATCTCAAAGGATCACAGCTAAAGAATTGCAGACATTAGTTGGGTTTTGGGGTCAGAAAGTCTCCAAAACTACGATCAGACGCCACCAGGCCAATTGAGAAAAGTATTTGTTTCATGATTTAAAAAAAAAAAATCCTTTCAATTATTTTACTTTAAAGGTTATATTTTTGTTAATATTTTTCATGAAGGATCAGGAGGATAAACAAAAAAGACTTTTTTGTCACAGCCAATTGTGCTTTTATTTACCAAGGTTGCCAATATTTATGGCTGTAACAATTATGCTTAAAAGAACAGAAACTATACAAGTCAGAGACAGACTCCAGTAACAAAACTGGCAGCTTATAAGGGTATCTGCCTATATCTACCTGTGGCATTCTCTTTTTTAATCCCAAGTCACCCAGCAGAAGACACCCAAGGGAAATTCATTATATATTGTTCAAATAAAACAGAGGTCACTCTCAGAGAGAACTTGTGCTTCATGCACTGACCCTGGCCATTTTGCCACAAGATCAAAGATTTTGTAATTGGCAGCAAGTACAACATCAACATTGTATTGTGTATTTCCTCATTTAGAATTGGAGCTGTGATGATGGAGCTGTGACAACCCAGGGGAAGCCTGAGATTCTCATAAAAGCAACATTATTTTGATAAATGGTCTGGAGGTCATTATATGTTTCCTTTCTGCAGTGAGAAGGCTAAAGTGGGCAAAGTTGCTGAATTTCTAATACGGTCAGTGACTAAAAATACAGTGAGATAAAAGCCTGAATCTCTTTATCAGTTTCCTGTCATAAACTAATCCTTTCTTTGTTGGTGGTCTCTGCCTCTGTAAATTATTGTTGTCATCTTTTGACTCATGAGCTAGGATACCTCTCCGGCCCTCTTTAATAATTTAAAAGCATTTACAAATATTTAAGCATTATATTTATTCTTACTTCTACGAATAAGGGCAATATTCTTTCATTCTTAAAATTTTGGCTCACTTAAAGGACCATACCGGCGAGTGTGCATTTTGAGCTCAATATATACAACACACATATACTGTATGTTACATTACTGACAACTAATTTCCAAAACATAAAACCATAATTTAGTTTTCTTGTTATTTTTTCAAATCCCCTAATCCAGTCATCCTCAAAGTCTGGACTCCGGTCTAGATCCGGACCAAACCCTAACTGTCTCTGGACTCTGAGAAATTATGCTTTTCATATGTATTATTTGTATTATCTGTGAGACATCGCTGCAATGCAACGTGTCAAAATTCTCAGTTAAGTGAAACCAAATATCCAACTGCTCCACTATCTGTGAGAATGTCTACCCTGCTTTGGTTTGGTCCAATCACATTCAGCGTTCCATCATCTCCATGACAACGATGGGTGACATGGCATTGAGCTCATTGAGAGTTGACAATGCAGCTAGTTTCATCAGCAAACTCCCCACCCCGACACCTTAAATTCCCGGTAAAAATTAGGATCCCAATAATAAACAGATGTTTGTCTTACTGAAAATTTTCTTTGTGGACCTTTAAAATTTGTATTTAAATTCCCCTGCCCTAATCCTTCAAAACCAAATGTTCAGGTGATACGCCCACCATAAAATTCAGCGTTTCGCCTGCTAACACTTATGCATGAGTGTAGAAGGCACGGCCATTTTTAATTTCTTGGTAAAAGCTGTCTTCTCCTGGGACTATATTTCCTGGCAGAGACATACATTGTCTNAAAAAAAAAAAAAAACCTAATAGTGGTAATGTTCATTGTGATGGATTACGTATCTCAAGCATATTTCAAGTTTCTACAAGTTTATTTTAATAGCGTACTGGAATGAACTGAAATCAATGGCAGCTTGGAAGAAAAAAAGGAAAAAAAAATCGAAAATTTACCACTAAAGTAGTTTGTTTTGGGAAATAGTTATCAGTCACATGGATTGTATATATATTGAGCTCAAACATGCATGATCGTCGGTATGTTCCTTAAAGATAAAATTTTACTCTGAGTAGCTACATACATACCAGACCTGTTTTTTTGTCATTTTACAGTGTATGGTACCTTTGTCCGTGTCAGGATTCTGTATGAATGATGACTCAATTGGGTTGATTCATCAGTATTTCAGCAACATGTTTTGATCTTCTGCACTAAACCTCACTGGAGCAGGATGACCGTGCAAAATGGTTACTGTGGTGATCAAAACTGGTTAATAGTGATCCAGTTTAATCACACTACAAAGCTCAAATTTAGCTTGCTTTGTGATAGAGATATAGCTGGACAACAAGACATGCTGTAGTTGGGGAAAGGCAATGAAGGCAAAAGTAGATCTAAGCAGGACTGAAAACAGTGACAATTTTTGTCATTTTGTAATACGATGCTTCCAGAGAGAAGCAAGCAAACATGTCCACTTATATAATTGAATTTCTGCAAAATTAAACAGATCAAAAACAGTCATCTATAAATCTGTCACTGAACTCAAAGCACTAATGGAGGTTTCACTGACACACTGGTGTTCTGTTTTTGCCCAAATTAGATTTAGGCAAATGGCTGAAAAATATTAAGAGCAGAAAATTTACAATAATGTGCTTGCTTGCTCTCCATAATGTCGTAAATGTGCCATGCAGCAGGTGCTGTTCGTGTATAGTCAATGTTTTAATGACTTCTCTGCATTTTGTTGCTTTTGTACAGTGACATACAGTATATGGATAAGGAAAAACACACTCCCCAATAATAAGAAAAGAGACTGGAGGTGTTGCTTTAGTAAAAACAACAACTTGGTAGACATGCAATTCCTTTGTCATTGTGGATCATATCAAAAAAACAAACAAAAAAAAAAAACACAGCTGACATGTTGGCTGGTGCAACAGTGCATTTTGTGTCCGTCAACACTTTTATTTTGTGGAGTTTCTCACAAGTTTGTCATATAAATCCTGTTCTGTGGATTGTGGTTGTTCACTATTGGATGTCACATCGTAGTCAGAATAGCAAATGGTGGCTGCAGCCTTCTGACCACTGCACTGAAGTACCAGCTTGGTATGTTACCTGAATGCAATGTCTTCCTATGGTGAACTGTCCTAAATATTTAAAGGACCATACAACCCATTTTGCATGTTTGAGCCTAATATATTCAATTTTCATACTCACAAGCTTACTGACAATCATTTCCCAAAGCATAGTACTGGAATGGTGAATTACATTTTGTTTTGCTACCTTCCAGACCACCACTGGTTTTGGTTCATTCTGGTACGCTATTAAAATCAACTTGTTGATAGTACAAATGTTCTTGAAATAGGTAATCCATCTTCGTGAACAACATGTATATTCAGTTTTTTTTTTTTTGAAGTTATGCAATTTTAGCGTTTAAGCACAATAAAAAGCACAGAGTGAACGTATGTCTCCACCGGGGAATATAGTCCCAAAACAAGACCCGAGTTTATTAAAAAATTTAAACGACCGTGACTTCATAAGGCTGCGTAACTATTAGCAGGCAAAACACTGATTTTTAANAAATTTAAACGACCGTGACTTCATAAGGCTGCGTAACTATTAGCAGGCAAAACACTGATTTTTAAGATGGGTATATCGTTTGAATATTTGATTTTGAAAGATTAAGAGATTTTGCAAAATATCACGAAAGCTGAAATACGGTTTTATCCTTTGGGAAATGATTGTCAATAACCTTACATGTACAAAAATTTAATATATTAGTCTCAAATATGCAAAATGGGTGGTATGGTCCTTTAACAAACTTTACACATGGAACTTGATTTAAAGACTATGCTAATAGCTAACCCTTAGCATTCTGCTGAGGTTTGATTTACTGGAGTCGGTTTTCAAAACATTTTAAGAATTAACTATCCTTTAAAGCTGCTACTCATTTTCTAGCACAGGTAGGCCATCACAGCCAGCAAGGCCTTCTCTGCTGGCCTAGAGATTGTCAGAATCAGAAAATTATATTTTTATAATTTAANGCAAGGCCTTCTCTGCTGGCCTAGAGATTGTCAGAATCAGAAAATTATATTTTTATAATTTAATATTTTAATTGATGCTATATGTATTTTACAAAGTTCATTCCCATCAGCCTACTAATGTCATTTCATCGCTACTCTCTCCCTCAGTTGCACTGCTTCCAGTGCAGCTCATATAAATTAGAACTTTTATTCAATCAGACTTTCCATCTGTGCTGTCTCCGGGTGAAAAATGTATCCTGAGGCCTTCAGGGAAGAATAAAAATTATGATTATTTATTATTTATTTTATTTTTATAAATAAAATTTAGATTCTAGTGAATCCTCTCTGCTGTTGAAGCAAATGGGAACGATGTTGTTGACTGTCATATTCTTTAACCAATCAGATTTGAAGTTTGCCATGTTGGGCATGTTCTTTTACATGCCAGGGCCTTCTAGCTAGCCTTGGCCTACATCAGCATTTTTTGTGTGGATGCCAGCTGTCGTAAAAACCCAAAGAAGAAGAAGATGCAGAGCCAGTTAGTTAACTTAAGTAAAACTAGCTATCACGTAACATAGCATTATCTAAGATTAATTTTAAACTTTCTTCCATGACGTTTAGATTTTTAGACATAGTGCTTTAGATTTTTTTGGTTAGATTTTTGCTTAGCCCTGTTGTTTTTTTAACGCACAATGGCTGAAGGAGGAGAAGAAATGGATTTACTGGCAAAGCCTTTTTCGAGAAGGACCTTTCAAGAAAAGCTGGAAATACTGTACAACCATGTCATTAAACTCTTTATAAAGAAAGAAAGGAGGATGGACTTTGTCTTCAGATGATGAGCAGCTTTGGTAAGTTTGATGGATTTTTATGTGGCTGGAATCTGTGGAGAAGCCTGTTGAATACTGCTTGTGTTTCTGTTTTATGGCATTTTTGCTTACTTGCTGGTCGTATGAGTAAATGCGATGGTTGTTGTGAGTTTGTTCTTGTTTCTTTGGTAATGACATTGATTTAGGCTAAGCCATGTCTATTGGTGATGCAGCATCCTGTCATAATGCATAATACTACATCCTTGATGCTTTCAGTCATCATGTATTCATGTCTCTGCTGTTAGTGTATTGTAACTCTCACAGGTGTTGATCCTCGTGTTAAATCACTTTATTCTACTCAGTAAAGGTTACTGTCACTGTGAATATGGGCTGGTTACGTCGAATGACAACAGCCTATAGCCCTAGTGTCATCCTGAGGTTATTTGAAGGCGATTTAATTGCGGGAGGATCGCACTGAAGGCCTAGGTGTAAAACACACGGCCCGCCACTGTTTTCCAGTAACCTACAATTCCTCAACATATTGTTTGCTTATGTATTAATATGCATACAAGTCACAATGCTCCAAGCTTGAATTACAAGATTGTAGAGAAAGCACTGCTTTGTTCACCTTACAGGTCTGATATATACTGTATTTTAATCTCGCATCTAAAGATAAATGAATGTGATTATGTATTAGTTATTGTATTCATTTCTTTTTTTAAATTATAATTTGTTTTGTGTTAATAGCATGTTTTTAATTTTGCAAAACATAAAAACTAATAATTCATACATTTCTGATAAAATCGTAAACAAAAATGAAAAATTAATTGCATCATCAAAACAAACTTTTTTTTTAAAATGCTGTTCAAAACAAACTGCAGCAAGTATTTGTGGGTAATGATGCAGTGAGATTTTATCATATGAGGTGGTATGAAGGATACAGTTGCAAAAATGGATATCAGAGACACATTTGTATCAAAATATATCACAAAATGTGGTCACAAACACATTGTGGCATATTCAGTGATATGATATTTTAGTCAAAATGTTCTAAACACAAATGTAATGCAGTCAGTACTTACCAAGAGGACAATGACAAATGTAGTCATTAATCAGATCTATACATGAGCCTCCATTTAGACAAGGCTGTGACCAACAATCATTTACATTCTCTGAGCAGGTCCTTCCTGTGTAATAGAGAGAGAGAAATGAACTCGCTCATGCTCTGTGTTATGTCACAGGGATTGCAGCTGAGGACATTTCCAGCATCTTCTGATGATAAACTGTGTCACTGTGGAAAATTAGATATTAAAATTTATACTAAATTAAGCACCAGTGTAAATGTGAATTCAGCCATGCAAGCATTTAGAAAATGTGCACTTGAAATATACATTAATATAATAGAAGGGCTTCTGACTGGACACAATTTATTTCAGCTATTATCTCTGATTCTATTGGCACGGTGAAAAAATACTTGTGCATCATCTCTTCTGTTCTGTTCTTCTGGATGGTCATGTTTTCAGAATGCAGCAACTTGCATGGAATTTTTTTTTTTTTTTTTCTTTCCTCTGGCCATGAGTTATATATGGAACAGATTTAAGATTTACCTGACAAATTTAGAGGTTTACTTCATCTAGGCTCTGGCAATCTTTCAGACTTCTTAGTTCTCTGTGAGCCAGACAGCCAGACAGCTCACAGTGAACTAAGAACGCTGACATCCTCAGGCAAACGTCCTCCATTTGCCTGCAGTCTAGACTAAAGGTGATTCTACTTTTGCCATGAGCCCATATGCTGACAAGTGCCCCATTAATCATGTACATTAAGCTACTCAGATCAGTTGCTAGATTAAGAAAGCTGTCTACAGCACATCTGTACTGAGCAATATGAATTTATTTATCTACTAACACATCATTCCATTACTGTGTTTAATGTGTCTAAGTCTAAAATATCTCATTCTTAAAATAATTTCTTAATAAAACTTTTTTTGTGAATACTTTTCCACAGCAAAAGACTTTTTAGATTTAAATTTTGATTTTCTGTATAAGTCTACAGATATCAGGGGATCTCCAGGTACTGCCAGTGATACGTGTTATGAGAACATTTGACTTAAGCTTAGACACGTGTGAAATGCCTAATATGCCCTGGCCATAAATAATAACTATCCAGACTATTTGAAAAGTATAAAACAGCCGAAGTACTTTAAATTCATAACAGCTACAGTAACTGGCAACCAAATTGAATTAAATTTCTATATATGCATTCTTGTCATAGTAATAATACTGCACTGAACTTTTAGTGTTTTAGTGTTTAGTGGGACTTCTTTTACTGTTTAAGATCTGCATTTGTTTAACATTAGACAGCTGTTAAAACAGGTGGTAAAACAAATTCTATTTTTTATTTTTTTTGCTTTGTTTTGTCTTGTTATTTTGCACTATTCATTATTTAGTTTAAATGGGGAAAAGAGCATTTTTATGACATAGTAAAACTACTTACAAAAATCACAGTTTATAATGAGAAATATTACCTGGCCTAATCAATTATCATTGAAGAGCAATGTAAGACAACTTAATTTAACATGTATTTAGGTCACATTAATATACAGTGTGTATGGAATTCAATCAGAACAGATTGGAGTTTCTAAACTGATTAAACTATCATCGTGAACAACACGTATATTCAGGTTTTTTCAAAGTTTTGTAATTTTAGCATTTAAGCGCAATAAAAAGTGTGGAGTGAANTATATTCAGGTTTTTTCAAAGTTTTGTAATTTTAGCATTTAAGCGCAATAAAAAGTGTGGAGTGAATGTATGTCTCAACTGGAGAATCTTCTTCTTTCTTCTTCTTTTCCTTTCGGCTTTCCCTTCAGGGGTCACCACAGCGAATCATC
>VXCM01005106.1:7666-45106 GCA_014773175.1 Lucifuga dentata
CACCCACCCCAAACCACAGTGCGGCTGCAGGGTATTTTATCTGCAGCATATGCCACCTCAAAAATAGGCATTAGTGCAAAGAGCCATTAGACCACAACCACAGTTTCCCTTTTAACAGCCATTAGAAAGCCGGTTCCAGCACAACCACTCAATAGTCTGTCTGTCTCTGTGTCTTGCTTGGCTGTAGACCTTCACTAATGCCAGACAGTCTGAGTCTACACAGCTTTAATATATTTTCAGCAGGGGGGGGGGGGGNGGTTGGTGCGTAGTTTCTCAAATGAAAAAATGGAAAATGGAGGTGTTTGGAATGCATGCAAAACCAATGCAAAAACATGAAAGAACTTTGCTCCGTCAATTTGAAAACTTTACCCTTGAAGCTGAAAAAGAGTTCTCTCTAGGTGGCAGCATTTACAAAAAAAGTGTGTCCATTGGGTATTTGTGACCAGTAACATTGACAAGTGACATCTTAACAAAAACTACATTAAAGCTCAATTTCCCAAAAGAAGAAAATGGAGTTGGTGCCAAGCCGGAATAAAAAGCAGCATGAGAGAACAGATCTTCTCAAAGTCCTGACCAAGGTCCACATCCAGACACATCCTGCAAATCAACCTGGACCCAATATGTCATATGTAGGTTCCGTATGTTGTGTACCCGTGCTAAGTGTGTTGAACATGCTGTGTATTTACACCCAAGAGTTTTATAGAATATAGATGGCATACATTGTCGACAGTGAGACTACACGGTCGCTTGTTTATATGCGTGTGCCCATTACCTGTTTGTTGTATGATTAAGTAAATGTCACGGCTGTAAATGTCATGGCTAATGTCAGCTGCAAGAAATCACTCTCAAAGTCAGCATTAGCCAACAAATAGAAAGCTAAGCAGGGGAACAGAAAATTCAGAGGAACGGACAAAAAAATATGCATTCATTCTCCCAAAGTCCAGCACCAAACCTATGTGCCTGATACACATCAATACAGCGACATTATAAATAATGATAATATGAAACACCACGATGAGACGAAGCACAGCACACCGAGGCCAGGACAGCAAAGCTCCTTTTACAGCAGGAAGCAGCTGCTGCTGGTCCAATGTCGGTCTCACCAGAATTGACAACAGCAAGCTCAGAGGTCTTCTCAGCAGCAATGTGATCTGTGGCGTGTTCATATGATAAACGTTCAGCCCATTAACAGATGTTATCATAAAATACACAAAGTAGAGAACGTATGCCAGGAGCAACAGCTCGCTGTTCATTCCAACCAGATCTGAATTTACTCTGTGGCTAAACCCACTGGCAGCATGTCCTAGCTGTTTGGGGCTGCTTGTTAGCTAGCTGTTAGGTATTAGCTGTTAGCATACATGTCAATCTGAATGTTGTGGAAATATTTGATAATGCCCACTGCTTTTTGTTGAAATCTATGTATGTATCTGCTGACATATCATAAAGTTTGGCTCTGACACCAACATTATTAGCTCTCCACTATCGTGCATCGTAGTAAACTCCTCCACCTCTTCATTCTGATTGTCCAGCGGCATCTGTTAAAAGTTTGATATGGCCAAACTTCAGCAGCAGCAGCAGAATAGAAGAAAATCTATGCCCGTGCATGTCAGAGGCAACCGCAACCCCCATCTCGTAACGCTGCCGGTCTCAGTGGACGGCTATGGCCAGACTCTATGAAATGAAAAGAGGTGGAAACCTGCTGCTTCTCTGTGTAAAAGGGCTAAAGGGCAGTTACACAGATTAAATCTTCATATGAAGACAACAAACAGTTTGTCTGATCTGTGGACCTGTAATAAAAAAGTTTGAGTACCCNTCTTCATATGAAGACAACAAACAGTTTGTCTGATCTGTGGACCTGTAATAAAAAAGTTTGAGTACCCCTGAATAGAAAGATATAACACCGAGCTAGGGTTCACTACATCTATACTAGCTCAAGATGTCAACCAAAACCACTAATCATAATAAGTGTAATATCAAGATGTGAAAAACAATAATGAAAACTGATGTGGCTGTGCTGCTGCTTTCTGTAACATCAGACAAACTATGCAGTCAGTTCAGTTCCAGTTAAGTGAAGCAAACTGTCTAATGTGGACAGAGGTAGAAGGGCTTTGACACAGAAAAGCGCTTGAAATGCTCCTTTTTCCAATGACTATGAATGTGAACATAATTAAATAAGTATAAAACATAATCACCTACTGTTATCAGCACGGACAGCAGAGTGATAAATGTCCTCCAGAGTTTTATTTGGGTTTATACAGCAGTTGTCAATGCAAAGGTAATCGAGGTTTTCTAGTGTTTCTCCACAACATTTGATGAAAAGCACAGGAGAGAACAAAAGTGTTAACTCTCTGTTTACTGCAGCTATGGAAGTCATCAGTACAAACAGAATCTTAAGTAGAAAGAAACTTCATGTTACTGGGCCTCAAACCTGCCCAATGCACAGTGACCTTCGACGTGCACTGGGCAGGTTTGAGGCCGAGTGTGAAGCGACTGGGATGAGAATCAGCACCTCCAAGTCTGAGACCATGGTGCTCTGTTGGAAAAAGGTGGACTGTTCCCTCCAGGTTAGAGGGGAGTCACTACCCCAGACAGAGAAGTTTAAGTATCTCGGGGTCTTGTTCATGAGTGGGGATAAGGTGGAGTGTGAGATCGACAGAGGGTTTGTTGCAGTTTCTGAGGTCCTACGGACGCTGTACCGGACCGTCATGGTGAAGAGGGAGCTGAGCCAGTGTCATATCAAGACACAATTTGGCCTTGGTCATATAAATAAGTCACTAATGCTCTCTTGTGAAGTGCTCTAAAATGTTCACCTGTCAGGCTTTCACAGCTCAAAAGAAATTCTTGCTGAATGTCTGACAGAGGTCTGAGCCGCACATAGAGAATGTGATGCAGATAGCGAATAGCCCACCAGCATCTCTATCACAACGTCTACTGTTTCTCTTAAGGCTGGTTTCTTTCTCTTTTCCCCTTCATGTTTCCTGTTCTCCATCCTATTCTCACCTTGCTGGGTTTCTCTTAAGAAGTGGAGGCAACAATATGCTACAGCGATTGGTTAAATCAATCTTGTCTACTGTTAAACATAACAAAAACTGTAACCATGTTCTTCACAAGAACTACAAATTACACCAAAAATCCAGTCATTGCAGTCACAGGAAAACCAATACAGAATGAACTGAATGTGTAATGGGCATTATTTTAGATTTCCAACTATCATTTAAGTCTCATATAAAACAAACTGATGATAAAGTAAAATTCATTTGATCAAACTTCAGATTTGTCAGAAGTTTCATGTTGTTTTCTGCTGCAAAGATGTATTTTGATGCCATGATTCTGTCATATATTACTTACTGCATCACTGCTGCTCACAAGACAATAAGACGACTTTAAAAAGTCTAGAAACCTTATTTAAGCAGTCAGAAAAAGTATTGATAAAAAACCAAACTGTTTTCATATTTTGAGCAAACATTAACTTCTCAATTGGGAAAATTTAATCAAGTATGAAAATTTATGTCTTGTTTTTAAAGTTGTACATAATTTGGCCACTCCACCACTTAAAGGACCATACCATCTATTTTGCATGTTTGAGCCTAATATATTCAGTTTTCATACGTGTTACATTACTGACAATCATTTCCCAAAGGATAAAACCGTATTTCAGCTTTCCTGATATTTTGCAAAATCTCTTAATCTTTCAAAATCAAATATTCAAGTGATACACCCACCTTAAAAATCCATGTTTCTCCTGCTAATAGTTACACAGCCTTATGAAGTCACGGTCCTTTAAATTTTTCCATAAACACAGGTCTTCTTTTGGGACTATATTCCCCGGTGGAGGCATACATTCACTCCACGCTTTTTATTGAGCTTAAACGCTAAAATTACGTAACTTCTAAAAAAACCCTGAATACACGTCTTGTTGGTGATGATGGATTACCTATCCCAAGAACATTTCAAGTATCAACAAGTTGATTTTAATAGCAGAATGAACTGAAACCAGTGGAGGTCTGGAAGGTAGGAAAAACATTTTTAATTCACCGTTCCAATAGTATGCTTTGGGAAATGATTGTCAGTAACGTTACGTGTATGAAAATTGAATATACTAGGCTAAAACATGCAAAATGGGTGGTACGGTCCTTTAAAATCATTTCTGTTGCACAATAAATAATGTAAACATGACACAACACTGAACAGAAAACTATGTCTGCGTTATCTTTTTAACATTATGCGCCTGTTAAATTTACTTTATATTTTATTTCATTGTGTTTGTTTTATGACAGCTTATTTGTAACACCCAAGATTTGACTTTTCTAATAAGGTTACACCATGTTTGTGCATGATGTTGATTTATGTACACTGTCCCTGTAAAAATAAGTAAATATGAAGCATCATGGTGGAGAAACACAGGACTGCTGACAGTTCAGAATGGTAGCTGCAGACCTGCACTGCTGAAGATGACACAAGGTGGCGTGATTTAATGATCACATTCAGAACATTCAGTAAAAGCAGCACTTCGCCTGCTACTCACCACCTCAATCTCACAACATCACTGTGTGTGTGTGTGTGTGTGTGTGTGTGTGTGTGTGACTGACCTGGTCATCAAATCTGTAAGTAAGAAACTGATCTTCAGTGGTGTCCTCCAGGAAACTGCCCTGAGGTGAGAGGGCGAACTCTGGCAGGAACACAGCACTCTGAGGCTGATTCCCTGAAGACTGAGAGAGAAAGAGAGAGAGAGAGAGAGAGAGAGAGAGAGAGAATCAGTATCCAAATAGACATGGAAATACTATTGGAATCTGATCATGAAGCCACTCTGCATCAAATTCCATATGCATATAACACACATACACACACACACACACACCACACACACACACATACTTGAAGCACAGCCTTGGACAGTCAGAGAGGAATGCTGTAGCAACTGGTAGGGCTGTAACTCGGCTACAACTCGGTTGTAACTCTGCTGTAGTTCGTCTGTAAATTGGCTGTAAGTCGGCTGTAACTCAGGGCCATAAATTTGAGCCTGCATCTCTCCCTGGTTAATAGAGAGCTGAAATCTGTTTGCTAAACAGATGCTGTGAAATCATCTCAAACCAGCTGACAGGAAAGAAAAAAGATGTGGCCAGATATGACCAGACCCTCTGCGGAGCATTCCAAAATTCTGCAACACGTGAACATTTTCTATCAATTTCAGGAAGATTTAGACACCAGTCAGCACACCTGTATTTAATACGCTGGACTTTTGGAGGAGGGGCATCATCAAAAGCAGGAAGAAAACCATCAGGCTAACAGGGACTGAGAAGAACCGGCATGTGGCATTTAGAGTGAGAGAGAGAGAGAGAGAGAGAGAGAGAGAGAGAGAGAGTATAGGCCAGTTGAATTTTGTGGAGGACAGGTTACTGGGAGTCGTGTCTCCTGCAGCTTTTAAAGCCACTTAGAGACAAACACAGCAGAAATGGTACTGGTATGCATTTCTCAGAGGACCCACCCCACACGTGTGTGTGTATGCGTGTGTGCGTGCGTGTGTCAGGTAGTGTTTCCCTTCCTCACAGAACTACATCATTGTCATTTCAGAGTAAATTCAACTTGAATAAATTATACATAGATTTTTTTTATTTTATCTGATAAAAAGAAAAAAGCTTTAAAGTAAGATTATCTCATGCAGCTAAATTTCAGTGAAGCGTCACGTGTGGAGCCGTGAAGCCTCGTGTGACATCCATGTTCATGTTTCATTCTTTAATTGCTTAGTACATGTCATTCTGAGTTCTGAGTGAAAGTGTTTAGTTGTGTTTAGTGTTTCATTAAAGGACCCATATTTCTTACTTCATGTGCTTCTAATTTGACTCTTAGCTGTTGTATTTTCTTAAAGAAGTGTTTTTGTTCTGAGCGTTACTGCTTAGCCCTAACATATGTAAAATAAAGTCACACAAAATGAAATAAAAAATACTGAAAACTAAATCAATTCAACCAGACAGCATTAGCACAGTCACATAAAGGACTTGAAATGTAAAACCGTGGATCAAAATAGCTTCTCTCATATTTAGAGATGCTCTTTAATTTAATATTATATTTAGCTATGATTGTCAGAAAATTTCTGATCACAAGCTGTCAAGCTTTTATGTTTGATTCAGTTGATTCTGTTCTCAGGATCTCATCACCAGCTAAACATTTGCTGATTCTCTAACATCTCTCAGCTAATAAATGCAGCTGATGAGCAGTAGTCTGCCTGTGGGAGTTCTGTCGCTGCACAGTAGCAGCTGGGGGTTCACCGGTTGCTCAAGGGCACCTTGATAGTAGCTGTTCAGGAGGGGAGACATTACTCACACTTTCACCATCACATCTCCACAGGTGGTCCAGAGAGCCGTAGCAGAAACCCTCTGGCTCCAACATGCCTCCTCCACCCGAATGCCAGGCTGTCACTAAAGAACACAACATCAGGTCAAGTCAGCAGCATGCGCTGGGCTGCGCGTTGCCACATCCACCATACAAGGGAAATGCCTCGGGTTCCGGTTGGCAACCATCCTGGCAGACACGCGGCCCATCCCCATCTCACGGAGGTACCCATCCATTTGCTGCAGCCAGGTGTTACGTGGCATCCCCTCGGTCTGGTCCAGTTACTGGGGCCCTCAGCAACGAGGCACCTGATGCTGGATCGTCCTCAGAAAAACACGCCACATGGCCAGAGTGTCATAACTGGTGCTCCCTCACAATGCTGGTAATCATCTCATCCAGGCCTCCTGGAACAACTGTTCATTTGACACAAAGTCAGACCAGTGGTACCAAGGATTCTCTGGAGAGACTGAGTACCAAAGACATCCAGTCATCATCTCAAGTCACCGGTTAGCGTCCAGGTCTCACAACCATAAAGTAAGACCGGGAGCACCAGGACTCTAAAGATTTGGACCTTCGTCTTCTTGCAGAGATATTGGCAGCACCATACAGCCCTGTCCAGTGTCCCCATGACCACCACAGGCCTGCCCCAGATGTCTCTCAACCTCACAGAACGAGCTCCCAGAGACATGAATGTCACTGCTGATGTAGATATATCTCAATAAGTCCAACTCTCCCTGCATACAGACGCACTGCTGGCAGCTAAGTCCAAGAAGTCATTGAGAGCCTGGATCTTAGTCTTGATCCAGGACACCCGCAAACCCAGACACTCCGACTCCTCGCTCAGCTTCTCAAGAGCTCCTACCAGAACATCCATCAACTCCGCAAAGATCACAGCATCATCAGCAAGGTCAAGGTCAGTAAACCTTCCCACTGATGAATGCACCCAAGTCGCTGGACACCACAACTCTTCCCAACACCCAGTCCATGCAGGTATTGAACAGGAAAGAGCCAGAACACATCCCTGATGAACCCCAGATTCAATGGATTTTTGGTACCAGAGTACAGACCAGCCATGACAACCAGCAATTTACTGGGGATCCTGTATAATCTCAGGACATCCCAAAGAGCATCCCGATCAACTGAGTCGAACGCTTTGTGAAAATTGACATAGGCTGCCAAAAAGCCCTGCTGAAATTCACACTTGTACTCGATGAGTATCCAGAGAGCTAGGATGCAGTCAATGGATGACTTCTTTGAGGTAAAACCAGACTGCTCAGAACGCTGAGTAGTCAGCAGATGGCCCTGGATCCTGTTCAGAATGACCCTTGCAAGGACCTTGCCCGGCACAGAGAGCAGTGTAATACCCCTGTAATTGCTGCAATCCTGCCGATCGCCCTTCCCCTTCCAGAGAGGGATGACAAGTCCCTTCTTCAGCTGGGATGACGCCTGTCTCCCAGATGGAAGAAAGGATTACATGCAATGCCAGGAGGATGGTGTCATCACCCGCCTGGAAAAGTTCAGCCGGAATACTTCAGATCCCAGCAGCCTAGTAAACTAAAAAAAAAAAAAAAAAANAAAAAAAAAAAAAAAAAACTTTGAAAAACAGTCTCAGTCTTGTGTGATGTTAAAATTTTTATTTGTACTGCTATCGCTTTTTAGGTACTAAAGAATATTTTATAGGTCATTCTGAGGCAACCTGCTCCAAACTGATCCAAAATGCCCTCATTTGTTTTTGCTTCATTTTTGCTGGTTTGTATGATGGCGTATTAGTTCCATATAAGAGCAATATCACAACGGTAAGGTGGTGATTCCATCTATTACTTTTTTGAGTTTAAAAAGTGGTGAATTTGCTAGTTTAAAAACACAAAAATTTGCATGTTTTTAAACTGGCAAATTTGTGTTTAAAAACTCAACCTCACTTTTTTTTCTTCACGTGACCCTAATACACCATCATAGGTTTGTGACCTCAGAATACCCTATGAATTATTCTTTAATATCTAAAAATAATTCTTTAATATCTTAACAAAACATTAATATCTAAAAAAAATCTTTAATATCTAAAATACATATTCTTTAATATCTAAAAAAAAATCTTTAGTATCTAAAAAAATATTCTTTAATATATAAAATAAAGTATTTTTAATATCTAAAAAAATTTAATGTCTAAAAAAATTCTTTAATATCTTAAAAAAATGGGAGCAGCACAATTGAAAATTTTAACAGCAAATCAACTGAGACTGTTTTCCTGGAGTTCTGGGGGTTGTCCCCCAGAACTCCAGGAAAACAGAGAAGTGTGTGTGTTCTCAGAGAAGTTGTCTTCTCTGAGAACACACACACACACACACACACACACATACAAACTCACATAATTATGCACACAATCATGGCTTGCGCTCAGACTTGGCCTACAGAGAGCCCAGGTGTGACCTCTTCAATCCTCCAACCCACCAGATACTCCTCAGCACACAACCATGTGACCTCACAGCCAAAGTAAATACCTCACCACTCTTTATTTCTTCTGCTTTAATCGTCACATACACAGGTGTACCAGTTTAATGTCTACATCCAGACTTCAAATATCCAGACATTATATGACTGCGTAGGTGTGAGCCTGCATACATCTGCACTTTTGTATATACAATGCAACTGTTTGAGTCTTCAGGGTAGAGGTCAGCAATTAGCAGCTCGTGTGCCGAATCTGCTCCCTGTTCCTTTGATGTGGTTACACCAAAACTTCTGCATCTTTTTTTTTAATCTATTGTAGAAATAACATGTATATGAGACCCACATAAATCCTAAAGAAAATGACATTTTTTAATCATTGTGGAATAATGAAGAGCCCCATGAGGACAGAGGCATGCAAACTTTGCTTTGTTCTGCACCAAGCACTAGGCTGTGTAATAAATCATACTTCAAACAACAAGCAGGCTTAAACACCTAATTATGTGCAGGTGACTAATAGCACTGCATAAATCAAACAAAAAAAATATTTAATTAAAACAGCATTCATCTGTGTTAATGTCATCCAATATCAAAATAAAATATCAAAGGCAAAGTTACCCATCAATTAAATCTGTTCATGCTACATGTTAATTAAGATGTTAGACTGGGTTTGAGTGGTTTTCTCCAAATTGCTGCATACATTGGCCCCCAGTATGATAGAGGTTAGGGTTAGGGTTAATTTGGCTACCTCATTTTTGTCTACTTGCAGGTCTCAGGCTGCACTGATGTACTTACCTCCTGTTTGTCTTTTTCTCCCTTTATGTCTTTGATGTATTTGTGAGTTATTTGTGGTAATATTGGTGCAGATGTTCTTGTGTTTTGCTTGTGAAAAGTTCAAAAAATAAAGTTATGACCAGACCTACCATTCTGAAACACACACACGCATGTGCACAAACGCACACTCACACTCAGAAAGTCAGTTATCGTGCTGTGAAGTTACTGAGTCACAGCAGTGCAGCGTAATGCAGCTCTCTGACGAGTTTACACACTAGAGGAAGGATGGAATGAGGATGGTGTGAGGATGGCATGAGTATGGTGTGAGGATGGCGTGAGGATGTTACACTTCTAGCAGTGCAGCATAACGCAGTTCTCTGACGAGTTTACACACTAGAGGAAGGACGGAATGAGGACGGCGTGAGGACGGTGTGAGTATTGTGTGAGGACGGCATGAGCACAGTGTGAGGATGGCATGAGGAGGGCGTTTACACTTCCAGCTCCCAGCAGGACAACATGCCGGAGTTGTTACTTACTGTTGGACACTTTGTTCGTCTGTGCAGGAAGTGAAGGTCTGAAAACTTTCTGGACTGTGTATCAATCTATCAATCTAAAGCCACAAAGATGAACAGCCTGTGTGGTTTGTTTATTATGTATTATTTGGCTTTGACAAATAGCTGTGTGAAGTTCCAAACTGTATTCCATGTTGTCTATATTTTTTCCCTCTTTTTTCTTGTCATTATACATATTGATTTTTTAATCTCATATTATAGTTGTTTTAAAAGAATGAAGAATTCCTTGATTACACCCATATTTAACCTGGACTTATTGTAATGTATTTAATCATTAATTTATCTTCAGTTTTATATGTAACGAAACAAAGCAAATCAACTGTATCAGAAATATCCACTTTTAAAAAAAAATAAAAGATGTCAAGAGTCAATCAAATAATCACATTGGAAAAAAAAATCAGAATTAGGGGACCTTTAATGTAGATGCATGAGTGTGTATCTGTAATGATCAAGAGCACAATGTGCAATTCTGAAGAAGACAAAGCATAATGTAAGGGTTACATCAAAAACCATGCACAAATATTGAGAAATTGCTGTAATCTCTGTTCTTCTGTCTAATGTAACACAGAGAAATCAACAGCAAAAAAAAAAAAAAAAAAAAAAAAAAAAGTCAATCAGACCAAAATATATTAACAAAAGTCATGTGAGAACACCTTAGACTAGACAAAGCAGCTGAATCACATGCTGTAAAGTCGTAACATATCAAACTTGCTAAACACGTGCTCTGATGAACATGGTGAAGGTTAGCGTGTGGTCATACGTGCTCAGTATAAACTCCATTCTCCTGTTCTGAAGGCAGCAATGTCTTCTTCACCTCACATGAGTTTTATATTTTGATCAATTGAATTTTGTTCCTGTGTGAAACTGAACCAAACCAGCCGGTAAATGCAGCATTTTAACAATTTAGTCCCTGATTCAGACCAGAGCAAACNCTGAACCAAACCAGCCGGTAAATGCAGCATTTTAACAATTTAGTCCCTGATTCAGACCAGAGCAAACCATCCATGGCTCTGAAAACACCTTTAATTGCATTTGATGTAACTGCATTACTGCAGTAATACTCATGTATTACTGTTGTGACATGACAAACACTGATGAAGTATTAGTAAAGAGCTTTGAGGACTGAAGCTGGAGAGCTTACACAGACAACAGAGTAGAGAGATTTTTAAAAAGCAGAGAGGACAAGAGAGGCAGTGAGGGGAATAAATACAAAAATGAGAGGATGAGGAAGAGGAAAGCTACAGATTTGAGCCAGTTGATTGGCAGGGCCTCAGAGCAGAGCAGAAACAGAGCTAACAGGCTGAATGGACACACTGTCCATATCTATGAATGAGCTTTTCAGACATGAGAACTGCTCCTCTCTATCTGCACTCACACACACAAATCATGTGTGAGGGGTGAAGAGGTGACTGTGTGTGTGTGTATGTGTGTGTGTGTGTGTGTGTGTGAAAGAGAAAGTATAAGNTGAAGAGGTGACTGTGTGTGTGTGTATGTGTGTGTGTGTGTGTGTGTGTGAAAGAGAAAGTATAAGAAAGATGGAGACAAATAGGTCAAGAATTCATTCTGAGAGTTGTCTTTCCACATGTAGAGACAGCTACTGTCCAACTCCAACTAGAGTCCTCCAACTGGATCTCTTTGGATTTCTCTGGATCTCTCTCTAACCCAGCAGTAAGTCTTGTCGAGCTTCTTCTCTTCCGTTTATATTCTATTAAACCGTATTTGACATTAGTTTGTGGCTCTCGAGCTTTTGATTCTTATTTAAACACATGTATGTCTTCCATTTATTTCAACATTTATCTGTAACAAGCAGCTGCCGGCTAGTTGCTCTTTATGAAGATAAAAATCCAAAACAGGGGAGCAGCAAAAGGTCAGGACGTTATAGGTTAACAAGTTAATGACAAAGGTAAAGAACAAGATGAAACTTAATAAAGCCAAACATGAAATGGCTTTTGTTCATGGCCAGAAAAGGAAGGAGAAAAAGAGGGAAGGAGGTGGTGAGTCAGGGTGAAATAATAATAAATCACAGAACCAATTCACTAGAAAGACATGAAAAGCTAACAATGTTCCAGCTATATTTAATCCACAACTCAGACTCAGTGGCGGGCTGTGTATTTTACACCTAGGCCTTCAATACGATCCTCCCGCAATTAAACCACCTTCTAATAAGCTCAGCATGACACTAGGACTATAGGCTGTTGTTATTAGACGTAACCACCTCATATTCACAGTGACAGTAACTTTTATCGAGAGGAATAAAGTGATTTAACATGAGGATCAACACCTATGACAGTTACAACACACTAACTGCAGAGACATGAATAGGATGTAGCATTATTACACATTATGACAGAATGTTGCATCACATATAAACATGGCATAGCCTAAATCAGTGTCACTACCAAAGAAACAAGAACAAACTCACAACAACCATCACGTTTACTCATACGACCAGCAAGTAAGCAAAAATGCTGTAAAACACAAATAACACAATCAGATTCAACAGGCTTTTCCGCAGATTCCAGCTACATAAAAATCCATCAAACTTACCAAAGCTGCTCATCCTCTGAAGACAAAGTCCATCCTCCTTTCTGTCTTTATGAAGAGTTTAATAACATGGTTGTACATTATTGGTGCATTTCACTTCCAAAATGTGAAAAAAAGCANATGAAGAGTTTAATAACATGGTTGTACATTATTGGTGCATTTCACTTCCAAAATGTGAAAAAAAGCATTGTCAGTTTATTCATTTCTTCTCCTCCTTCAGCCATTGTGCTTTAAAAAACAACAGGACTAAGTAAAAATCTAAACAAAAAATCTAAAGCACTACATCTAAAAATCTAAATGTCAAGAAAGAAAGTTTAAATAAACATTAATGCTACATTACGTGCTAGCTAGGTTTACATGAGTTAGCGAAGCTAACCGGGTTTCTTCTTCTTCTGATGAATTTCTGGCAGGCTGTTTAGCTGTTAGCATAATACTGTCCTCCGATGACGTAGCCAAGGCCAGCTAGAAGGCCCTGGCCCGTAAAAGAATATGCCCAACACGGCAAACTCGAAATCTGATTGGTTAAGGAATATGACAATCAACAACATCGTCCCATTTGCTTGAATAGCAGAGGGGATTCACTGGAGATTTTGAAGGCCTCAGGCTAGACTTTTTTACCCAGAGACAGCACAGGTGGAAAATCTGATTGGATAAAAGCTCTAATTTATATGAGCTGCACTGGAAGCAGTGAAACTGAGGGAGAGAGTACCGTAGCAATGAAATGATGTATCATTTCTACAAAATTGATGGGAACGAACTTTGTAAAATACATATAACATTAATTGAAATATACTGTATATTAAATTATAAAAACATAATTTGATGATTCTGACAATCTCTAGACCAGCAGAGAAGCCAGGTTATCTAGACCAGCAGAGAAGCCAGGCCGTCAGGGCCAGGCTTTGCTGGCCCTGATGGCCCGCCACTGTTCGACTCCCAATAATCATTGTTTTTGTCTTAGAAATGTTTAAAATCATATTATTTTTACAGACCCAGTCATGCAAAATTTGAAACTCAGTACCCAATGTTTCGGTTAAGTCATGAAAACTGTGAGAGGCAAAATACATTGTCAAGTCATCAGCGTACATCACAATAGTAGACTTCTGTAAAGATAAATAATTTATAAAAATTGAGAAAGAAGTGGACCTAAACAAATGTGTGACAATAAATGAGACAGCCAAGTGGTGGCAGTGGAGGATGAGCAGCCTCAGGGACACCTGAGTTGAGAGCGCAACCCCAAGAAATCCCAAGAAATCTTCTCTAAGAATGATGAGGCCAGGAATGAACAAGACACCACCTCATTGATCCATCTCATAACGATCTACAGTCAGGACACTGGGAAATCCCTCAGACAAGAGAAAGGTGGAGGATAACGAGCAAGACTAACTACTCAAAGACAACTCAAGACAACTACACATACATTCACAAGGGAACCATGATGAGGAAGCAGGAAAGACAGATTCAGCCAAGTACCTCCAAGAGTAAGACAGGTTCTTCAGAGCCAGCTCAATGGAAAAACAAGGTGAACACCATCAATACCTACATCAAGGACCCAGCCAGTATAGTGAGCTGACCAATGCAAGCTAGGGAAGCTGCTGATATCAAAATCCTATTGTGGCCCTTCGATGGGGAGAATGAAGTTTTACTGGCCCCCATCCTCAACACAGTTGCCCATCCCTGCTCTAAGCAGTTAATTCCTGACAGCATTTTACTATTGTATTTGTGGATGCTTTGTGTTTCCTACAGGACAGTGACCTTGACTCCAGAACAGGCACTAAGCAGCATGTCAATCTAAAGTTCAACATTCAAAGTGACCTTTATTATCCCCAAGGGCCAATTAGTTTTGCAGCCAGCAGTGTAACAATCAAATAGCATGTTACAGCACAAATAATACACATTACCTTGGATCATTTAAAAAAAAAACAAACAATGGCAGCAGATACAATTTAATTTTTAAGTCTGTTTGTCCTGCACCTTGGTGCTTCATATCTGCGACCAGAAGAAAGCAGCATGAACTCAGTGTTCAGAGGAAGACTCGGCTCTGCGAGGATCGCCTGAGCCTTCTTTGCAACTCTCATCTTTTAAAGGCTAGAGAGGTCATCCAGGGGTCAGCCTGCAATTTTACTGCTGACCTTTACAATACCCTGCAATCTGTTCTTCTTCTTCAAGGTAAGTGACCCGTACCAACAAATAAAACAAAACGTTAAAGCCGACTCGATGAAAGACATAAAACATTCTCATAAAAAAACATTGTCAATATTAAAATTCCTTAATTTATGATAAAAAAAAATATGTACGCTGGAGAGCCTTTGAACAAATAAGATCCACATTTGCCTCCAAGGTC
Source organism: Lucifuga dentata (assembly GCA_014773175.1). Taxonomy (NCBI): domain Eukaryota; kingdom Metazoa; phylum Chordata; class Actinopteri; order Ophidiiformes; family Bythitidae; genus Lucifuga; species Lucifuga dentata. Next base: position 22,673 of record VXCM01005106.1, read on the forward strand.
AGTTTATCATCAATCACTGTTCCCAGATATTTATACTGGTGGAAAACCTCAACAGAACAGGGAAGGATTCTTCCTAAAATCAGTTATCATTTCCTTTGTCTTTGAAACATTTATGTCCAGAAAGGAAGTTCTGCAGCAGTCAGTGAAGTCTGCTGCTGCCTGACCTTGGTCAATGACATCGTCGCTGAACAAGGACACAATAACAAAATCATCTGTAAATTTAATAATCTGGCTTCCGTCCAACTGCTCTGACACTCGTTAGTATACAGGCTAAAAAGTAGGGGCGTGAGAATGCACCTCTGTAGAGAGTCTGGATGAAAAGAGGACATTGGACAGCACTCCATTCACCATCTGAGACCTGTCTGTAAGGAAGTCAACCAGCCAGCAAATCAAAGCAGGGTCAACACTATAATTAGCAGCCGGTCTCTCAGCTAAGATGTGGGGCTGGATGCAGTTAAATGCAGAGGAAAAATCAATAAAGATCAGGCGGACAGCATTCCCTACACTTTCCAAGTGCAGAGTATCACATTAAGAAGGTGCCTGTTGCACCCTCCACACCTCTCCTTGATCTGCAGGCAAACTGAAACAGGTCCAAGCTAGCCTCAACCGTGGTGTAGCATTACTACAACAACTGTAGTTTGATAAATCTATGATTAACTTTTCTGGGATGAAATAATCAGTTTTAGAGACAGACATCTCTGTGGAGGCCTGCTGAAGCCATGCATACATCACCTTCCCCCTTCATAGACACCTAACTGCTCTTCTCACACAGACACAATACACATTCTACCCCCACTCTTCCAGGGTCTCATATACACACACCCAAGAACTCCTCAAGATCCCCTGCTGTGATTCTCCCCCATTCAGTCGTAAAGCCTGCAGAACAGATACTGTAGGACAACGAAACAGAACTTCTAAATTTCTCTGACCTCCCAAACGCCATGGTAACCAGATGTTATCACCTTAGAGGGACTTGGTAACACTTTGATCTTTAAAGCTCCTATGCCATAAAGACAAGAATACCAATGGCCACTCTTATCTGCATTAGATCACCTCACAAACTCCTTCTCCAAATTGGCTCCAGAGTGTCTGCAAACCATTCTCACAGAATTAAGGACATTTCACTGCAACGCTCAATAAGACTCTTAATTCAGAATCTATTTAGAAAACAAGAAGATATCTGAAGTTACAATAATGTTTAGTCATTAAATGAGTTGTCATCTCTCTCTCTCTCTCTCTCTCTCTCTCTCTCTCTCGTACCTTAAAACTATGTCCAGGTATTGAAATTCATTTTCATTTACTACATGCTTTTGTTGTACTTATATTTGTGTTTATTTAGTTAAAGGATTTAGTTTTATATGTGTGATATTTCTCCAACATACTTCTGAAATCACAGAACATCACATTGTCATTTTATGGTCCTTTAAGTTCACACAAAATCTGTTTTAACAATCTACAACAGTCTAAACTTTTAGATGTTTAGATTTTGTGATAAATTCCTATTAGACAGCAAAAGAGATGATTTATTTGTGTAACATGGTTTTACTTGTGTCAGCATGTCATACTGTGAATTTACTATGTGAAAATTCTACGTAACATGCTTTGACAATGGAAAATGAGTGGATTTAGTATAAGTTATGTTTCTGTAATATCACAGAGATTAAGCTGCTTCGAGCTGTTTGCCTGCCTTCTTGACATCATCGGGAAAAGCTCCTATGAGAACAAAGCATGGGTGTGTTCTTCACAGCATGCAAAGTGCTTCTCTGTTTAAAACTCCATGTAGCCATTGTTTGCTCTCTTTGCCTCTTTTGTTCTTTCCCCGGACTCTTTTGCTCTCTTTGCCTCTTTCTCTTTCGGACGCCTCTCTTGCTTCTTTTTCCGGGACCACTCCAGGACCTCTCTTTGGTCTCCCCGAACTTCCTCTCTATGCAGCGTGCCAGCTTCTCTTCTCTTCTTGTCTCCTTTCTTCACCGCGTGCTAAAACTCCGGCTAGCAGTTCTTTATTTTAAAGTAATCTCAAGTAATTTTATTAGCTGCTAATAAGAAGTTTGTGCCTGAATAGTGATAGATGTTATCACCACCTCCACGTGATTTCATCCAAGCTTTTCAGTTTTATAGTTCTTAAAAGTTAGTGCTGCGCCACCAGGCTTCATTGGCTCCGCTGACCACGCTGGGTAAACTCCAGCACTGCAACTCGGTTCAGCCCTAAAGTCCAGCTCCCAGCTCCAGCTGTTCATTGAGAGGTGCGCTGATCTGGTTCCAAAGGAAGACATCGTTTGACCGGACCTGTGGCCTGTCACTGTGGATCCGACACCTGAATCCTGAGGACTGCCTGCGCACACCATGCGGTGACTTCAGCCAAGATGTGACCCATGCTGGATGCATCTGAAAACTGGCAATCTGAGCTTTCCACACCATTGGAGTGATCAGGACCAACATAAGATCTTGTCTTTGCCAGTGTTAAAGTGATGCAGCCTAACTACGTTATTTTCCCATTTCCATATCCTTCTTACTAACCATTTTCTATTTTCATAATTGCTGTACTAATAACTCCGTAAAGTAAAGCTAGACTCAGTCAACGTTAGAATAGGTTAGGATTTTATTTTGAAAATCCACTAGTTTTCCATTGTCAAGCCTGGTTTTCATATCTCACATAACACCTACCTCATTTGTATATTATTCTATTTCTCATCTGTAAATAAATGTTAACCTGTGCAATAGTACTTTGTTTCCTGTTTCAGTTCGGAGAAGAAATCGCTGAATGATAAAAGAATCATTACTTTTTCAGATTTGAGCCTTAATATTAATTTAAGATCTGAGACTGAATATTAATCAAAGAATCAAAATATTAAGTTTAAACGACTTAATTTTCCACATAACGTGGATGGTGTCCAATTTAAATAAGATTAATATTTCGTTATTGAAATTGCGATCTTAACACTGCAACTTTGCATACCATTGCTTTACCTAATTAATTATCTGTAGCATACTGCTGATACACTACAGTGTCTAGAAGCAGTTCCTGAACAACCTTCTCACAGGGCTTCGTGATAAGCGAGGTGAGCGGCCTATAGTCTGGCTATAGCGGCCTATAGACTGGCCTGTAGTCATTAAGTGACTTGTGGGTTATGGACTTGGGCACAGGCACAAGTATTGAATCCTTCTACAGGCTGAGAACCCTATGAAGTTGGAGTGACAACATGAAAATAAAGAAGAACATGTCTGCCAGCTGTTCTGCACAGTTCTTAAGTAGCCGACCACTAATGTTATCTGGCCATGGATTTTTCCTCTCCTTCAGAGTCCTAAAGAGCTTAACGACTTTGTCTCTGTCCACTTGATAGTGTTTTTTTTTCCCTGTAACACCACTCCTATAGTCAAAATACAAATCCTTATCCTTAAAATCCTGCATATTAAAACAATTTAAAAATGTGTTAAGATCATTTGCAAGCTCAAAATTAGACCTTCCAATGAGGGATATTGCATCTTTCCTGGACTGCATCTCCATCATTGACTTCACAAACTGCCATGCCGGGTGTGAGGTGTGAGCTGCCAGTGCTGATGAGTCCTTCAACTTTATCTGTATACTAAAGCCTTGCAAGTTTAATATTCTTTTTGACTTGCTTCTGCAATTCCCTGTACCTTGCCTCATCCCCCTGGTAAAAGCTGATATTTTTCTGATTGTGTATTTGACAGATTTAGTGATCCAGGGTTTATTACTGGGATTACTGAAAATTAATTTCTTAGGAATTACAAGGTCCTCATAAAAGGCAATGTACGCTGATACAGTGTTTGTAAAATCATTTAAATCAGTTAAATCAGCCTTGAAGTTTCTGAACAGCATCATCAGACAGACCAGACCGGAACCAAACAACACTCTGGCTTATTTCTCCTCAGGACGGGTTTGTAGGACGGAACTAAATAAACAATCTGACATACCAAAGGGGAGCCGTTTGCAAAGACTGGTAAGCCCTCTTTAAAGACCCATAACAAAGGTCTAAACATTTCATGTTCCTTTATCACATATTGATAAAAGTTGCGCAATTGTTAAAATCGCCCACAACAAAGTTCAGTGCGTCAGGTGAGATGCCCTGCAGCCGGTTCATAGATCTCACAAGGGCCAAGGCTGATTTCAAAATCAGCCTTGCCTTTGGGTGAATAAACATGAGTGTAATAAATATTTGGGAGAATTCCCTTGGCAGGTAAAAGGGTCTAACAGAGACAGACAATAACTCAGTATCAGGGGTACAAAGTTTCTCCTTAACGACCACGGTATTACACCAACTCTTGTTCACATACAGACAGTCTGTGATTTACCAGTCACCACAGAGTCTCTGTCAAGCTGAAAGGGTACCCCAAAACCGTCCATTTCCAAATCGTGCGTCCTATTCCTTGAACTGTGTCTCCGTTAGAGCAAGAAGACAAGCACTTTCACACTGACAGGAGCTTTACGTTCCTGAAGTTCATCCACTTTATTCCGGAGTGACTTAACATTGATAAGGATGATGGAGGGCAGAGGAATCCGACTACAGCCCTGGCATTTAAGCCTCGTGCTCACTCCGCCGTGTGCCCCTTTTCCTCACTCCCGATGGCCTGGATGCCTGGGTCTGACTCCCTTTGGACGGACTGTGCTGGATAATCTCCACAGAAAAAACTGCAAAATGGTCCAAGACTCCTTTGCAGGAGTTGCACAGCAACAGGATAAACTCATGGCCATATTGGAGAGACACACCATTTCCACAGATACCACTCAAAGTGACAAAAAAATGTCAAGATGAATATCACCACCATCACCTTAAGGTGGATCATTATTACTTCAATGTTGTGCAAAAATAAGTTAATATAAGACTGCAAAATCTAAAAGATACATTAGATGCAAGGGGCTGTACTGTACTAGGCAAGACCCAAGGTACAGACTGTATAAAGAGGCCTGGACTGATAATCCAGCACATGGCAGCAGTACAGACTGGATCTTCCAAGGTCCAAATGAGAGATGCCACAAACCTGTTGACCTGAATCGGTTACAACCTGTTGTCAGGTGATTTCGTCAAAGGTTTTTGGTCAAGAGAAGAGCTTTTTGAGTCTTTCGCCCCTTCCTCCCCCCCCTCCAAAAAACAAAGAATCATCTGTCACAGCTTTACTGAGTCCCAGAGCTTCATTTGCCTCCTATGGTGGAGAACCCATTGATCCACTCCTTGCTCTCAGTTGGTCACTGTAACGCCTGTAAACTACGTCTGTGCTCATACCTGTAACTTTGTATGACACAGGCCCAGTCTGCTGAGAGATTACTGCAGGAATCCACTTTGGCCCTTTCCCTGTTGTGTCACGCAGAAACACCAGATCCTCAACATGAACTCCTTATCATGTTGATTATGGTAGAATATTTGTTTATGCCATTTTCTCCTCACTGTTTCAGTTGTACTAGGTTTAGTGAAATCCAGATGTGTTCGAACATGTCTCTGAAGAAAAAGATCAGCAGGGTTTTGTCCAGTTGTGCAGTGTGGAGTGATTCGATAGTGCAACAAGAACAAAAAACAACTTGTCCTCAACATCAAAACCAGTGTCAGCAAGTTGTAGCATTGTCTGTCTCTACATGTCCTGGAAGCCATAAGAAGAAAATAGTTTCTTGAGTCTAGAGATTGTAGCTTTTGTAGTTATGGCTTGCAAGCAGAACACTTCCATTCACTTAGAATAAGCTTTTACCACATCATAAACTGACTGTTCAAGAATGGACCTGCAAAGTCAATATGCAATCTTTTCCATCATTCTCCTGGAAATTTCCATGGATGTAGGGGTGAACATGCTGGCATTTTTTTCTTCCATTTGACACATACTGCATTGTTTACAGGTTCCCTTCAACCTCACTATCAATTTTAGGCCACCCAAACATATTTTCTGGCTAAAGCTTTCATTCTTACAATGCCAAAATGTCCTGCATGCAACTCTTTCAACACAGCTTTCCTTAACTTAGCAGGAACAATTACATGTGTACCCCATAAAACACAGTTTTACTCCGTTGACAGTTCATTTTATAAAGTACGGTTTTAGGTTTTCTTCCACTTGTTTTGGCCAACCTTCTAACACATACTGCATACTTTGCATACTGCATACTTTTAACACATACTTTGCACTGTGCAAAGTGCACTTTGGACAAAGCAGCATCTATTCTGGTAGCTCTGGTTATCTGTTTACCATGTACTGTGCTTCCTCCAAGCAGTGCATTGGAGGTAGATAGTCTCTGACACTGTGGATGTTCCTGCTTCACTAATATCAGGTAAGGGAAGTGGTGACACACCATCTGCAGTTACCATGAGCTTCAGATTTATGATACACAATTTTATATGCAGCAGCCATGGAAGGAAAACTTTTTTCCCCAAACAGTGTGACAAGAGATTTGTAAGTTGAATGGTCTTCCCCACAAATACTGATGGAATTTCTTAACTCCAAAAACTAATGCTAACCTCTCTTTTTTAATCTAGGAATATTTCATTTCTGCCGGACTTAAAGTTCTGGATGCATATGCTATTGGTCGTTCAATTCCTCCTGGCAAAGTGTGTTGACTTACAGCCCCAACGCCATCAGCAGAACCGTCACAAGCTAAAGTAAGTAGCAGTTTTGGATTGCAATGCACTAAGACCTGATCTCCTGTCCGTATCATTTTACATTTCTCAAAAAATTTCTGTGTGTGGTTACCCTATGCCCATGTCACATCATGTCCTAGTACAGTCAGAAGTAAATACATCCCTGTCTATTAGTAAGAAAATCACGGTTTTTACTTTCTGTAGGTAATGTCTAGGTTGGATAGCCATTTGGATCTGATGAGCCTTTATAGCTATGTATGTAGCATTACCTATGTCACACATTTAACAATAACTGAAATTGGGAAAATACTTCAAACATAATTTGTATTAACTACAGTAAGTACACTCCTAGTCAAAACAAAGCAATATGTGTCAGCAGATGAAACACCTTTACTACACACACTTCCTGTTTTAACACCTGTCACCTTTTCATGCTATACACACCTGAATTTTGTGATACGTTTGTGCAAGACACATTTTGTAACAGTCTGAAGCCACATAGTAAAAATGGCTCCATGTGGGAGAGAACTGTCAGAAGATTTGAAAAAAAGAATCACTGAATTTGAAGTTTCCATATTGAAATGAGAGCCACTTCAGACTCGGCTGAATGACAGATTATCCTCCGACAGAAGCTTTCTCTGACAAGCCTCGCTGAGCATGCTGCTGATGAACCTGACTCCAAGACCATCATCCAGTCCTACTCCAAACTCGTGTAGCTTGTAGAACTCAATTTGTTTGAATCTGGTCGTGAACTGTGTAAGTCTCTCCTGACTGCTGACTGCAGTGGTTAAAATGGAACCTTTCCACAATGACAAGCAGCTTTGGCTCGAAATGTTCCTTTAAAGTATCCACAATGTCTCTCAGTGTCTTGTCCTTAGACTTATTTGCTTATATTATACCAAGTTTCTTAAAAGTCCGTATGTACTGGAACCAACAGCACTTAACAACACCGTAATTCCTCCTGGCAAAGTGTGCTGAATTACAGCCCCAACGCCTTTTTGTCTTTCTGTCTGTTGTTTCCTTCAAAGAAAAGTTCCATACGCTCCATATAGGCTGAGCACAATTCACTATCGGGCCTAAACTCGTCCAGTTTCTCAAGGAACGCCATTATCCCATCCTCGTTGCCAATAATGTTACATCTTTGCACCAACACAACGTCACACTGTACTTACAACTTGTTGCACAAACACCCTTTTATTATACAACCCCTGACACACTGCTCACACACACTAACCACATTTACCAACTCACTACAGGTGTGCCTCATTCATGGCAGAGTCGGCAATGCTTTCACAGACAACTGGAAATCACCAATCAGTCATGCTATATTCACAGGCCATCGGAAAATGCAAACTTCAATGCAGTAGGTAGATGAGAGAGAGAGAGAGAGAGAGAGAGAGAGCTCTATCTTATGCAGAGTTATNAGAGAGAGAGAGAGAGAGAGAGAGAGAGAGAGAGAGAGCTCTATCTTATGCAGAGTTATTTGGAGTTCTTCTAAGTCTAATCTCTCTGTTTTTCCTTCTCTTCCCGGCTGATCTCTGCAGCCTCAGCCAATTCTGTCATTTATAAACACATTAGTAATTGCAATTGCATTCTTTAAAGGACCATACCCATGATTTTGCATGTTTAAGCCCAATATATATAACCGGCATACACGTTACATTACTGGCAACCATTTTCCAATACATAAAACCATATTTTAGTTTTTCTGTTACTTTTCCAAATCTCGTAATGTTTCAAAATCAAATGTTCAGGTGATAAACACCTTAAAATTCAATGTTTCACCTGCTATGTCCAAATGTGGAAGAGATGGTCGTTTTTAATTTCTTGTTAAAAGTCATCTTCTCCTGGGACTATATTTCCTGGCAGAGACATACAATGTCTTCTGTGCAGCTCCTTGTTGGATCGGTTAAATAAAGTTACTTCGACGCAACACTTCATAGATGTGTTGTTCACTGTGATGGATTACTTATCTCAAATGTGTTTCAAGTTTCAAATACATTTTTAATAGCGTGCTGGAATGAACTGAAACTAATGGCAGTGTTGAAGGTAGGAAAAACTATTCTAAAATGTACCACTAAAGCAGAATGTTTTGAAAAATGGTTGTCAATACTATAATGTGTAAACTAAGCAGATTGTACATATTGGGTTCAAACATGCACAATTGCTGGTATGTTCCTTTAAAGCCACACCTCATGTGGCAATGCTGTGATAACATGCCATCGCAGACAATGCTGTGATGGCATCACAGACAATGCTGTTTTCAGAGGAGGCTGACAGGGAAAATTGTCCAGCTGTTGTTTGTGAGTCCAGGAAGGAGGAAGGGTGCTGGTGAAGGATTGCTGGGTGGGGGATCCCTGCAGAGTGGGTGAGACAGGATATGGCAGGACTGGTAGATGGTTGTGTTTAAACAGCTGCAACCAGGCTGAAGAATGACAGGAAGAGGCTGGCACAAGAAAGGCATACCAACAGGAAGTAGACAGATAGATGTGCAGCTCTCAATGTCACAATTCTCCTTTCCTTTTATTCTTTTCATCATTGTCTTTACTGTCCCATCCTTCTGTTTTGCCAATAAATAAGTTTTGGGTTCTTACTTTGCCACATTTTCCAGCGTTTTTAATCAGGAAGGGTATTTTAACTGTGGCAAAGTGTGCTATAATTTATAAAATTAACACACAATTTGGGGAAATCTTATGAACCTAATTAAACATGTAATGTATCTACAGATAGACAAAAAGAGGGGGGCCGTTAGCTCAATGAAATGAGCATTGAGCTGAGGGGAAAAAATATGAGAAAGTTTTAGAAAGAAAGAAAGAAAGCCAATAAGTAAAGCTCGATGAAAACCAAACTCTATGTCTCACAGAAGGTTTGAAAAACATCCTGACAATAAGAGGCAATCGGATCTGATTCTAATCTTACATCTGCTTGTGATAATCCTTGCTGCTAGCCAAGCATATACACCCCATCTATGCTGAATCACTATTCTACTGTGCACTCTGACAAAACAGCACTTCACCTCACTTTACTGCATAAAATCAGGATGGTGTATTCAGCTCTTCATACAGCAGACACACTGTAAAAAGTATTCAACAGAAAGAATGAGAAATCACTGCCCTATATCTGAACATATATATATATATATATGTATGTATGTATGTATACATGTGCATGTGTGAATATACTGTACTTTTCTATGAGGCTGTTTGAGACATTATTCATACTTGCTCTTACATACACCATCGTAGTCTCTCACATAGACTACTATACTACCATATTCTTTTACATACACCATCATACTCTCTTACATACACCGTCATACTGTCTTACATACACTATCATACTCTCTTACATAGACCATTATACTCTCTTACATAGACCATCATACTCGCTTACATGCACTACTAAACTGTTTTACATGCACAATCATATTATGCTATACTTGTACATGCATATGAATTTTTTCCTTTTTTATGTATGTTTTTGTTTTTTTTATTTTTTATAGTTTTTAATTTTTTATGTTTATGTTTATTTTTTTTATTTTATTCTAAATGAAAATTATGATGAGGATATGTATGAGAGGAATAGCATGTACGTGAGAGAACAGCTGTGCGCATGAGAAAAGTTGTGCACGTGAGTGAAAATAGTTGTGCATGTGTGAGAGAATATATATGTATGTGAGAGAGTTTGATTGCAACAGTTTCTGATTGGCTCACAGCCTGACCAATCAGCAGGTAGACAAGCCCCACCCCTAAAATAATTGTATTGTGGAGAAACTGAGAAAATGGCGGAGAGAGAGAGATTACATGAAGCCGTTGGTTTGCTAAATAACATTTTAAATTCTCCAACTGCTGCTACAACAATGTCGGATTTGTTGACTCGAAGACGTTAGCCACCAGTGACCACTTCTAATGCTACAGTGAACGAGGAAATGCGTCGAATTTTTCGAGGTGGTTCAGATGCGTCAGGGAGCGGTACCCCAACCGATGCTAATGCTGACAAAGTCTCACGACCCAGATACCAAACTCAGCGGTACTTCACTGGATGGGCCTCAAAACCAAGGAAGAGGTAAGTCAATAATTGAAGTGATATTCTATAGCTAAAAAAAATAATATAATGATTTTACTTCTTACTGCTTTTAACCTTGTAGCAAGAGCAGGTGGCAATGCTAGCATAGCGCATGTCAGCAATGGAGCAAACACGACAATTAAAGGTATTTTTAATTGTCATTGCAAATTAGAAATATTTCGGCTTTTTTAAAACCTGTACAGCCGTTTCCCCAGTCGTCAGCTGTGTTAATAAACACTGATACAGTTAATATGTTAAGATTGCCANCGTTTCCCCAGTCGTCAGCTGTGTTAATAAACACTGATACAGTTAATATGTTAAGATTGCCAAACATAATTTACCGCGAAGAAAGGGGGCTATTTTACGTAGATATTATTCTGTGTGCTTGTATTTGGGGAAGATAATGTTAGTCATGTTCATATCTTATATCTGTGCCCTGCATAGCGTCTTTATTTGTGGTTCTGTTTGTCTAACTTTATCGACATTGATTATTCTTTTTTTTTTTTTTTTTTAAAGGCCAGAGGTAGCAACTGTGTGTAGTAGGACGATGTTTGCTGTGCTGAATGTTCAGGCTTGTTCTGCAACATGTTAAGGGAAAGTCAAGGCCATAATGTTGTTTGGGGGGATGATAATGGGACCACTGGGGCATTTTATGTACCACACTCAGCCCAGGAACATACCGATGAGGCTAATGCTACTGGAAGAAAGAAAAGAAAAGAAAAAAAAACACTGTTCTTTTTTTAATGCTCAAATTTCTATGACACAACTTAATGTCGATCCGGTTACCTATATATTTTGTTGTTTGTGTATGTATTTCTTGTGCATGAAAATTATAATATCAGGAATTTNACCTATATATTTTGTTGTTTGTGTATGTATTTCTTGTGCATGAAAATTATAATATCAGGAATTTCAGTCCATTATGCAGGATTCAACATGAATTCTGCATGATAGATGTGAATTGTTTCTATAATAATTTTACATGACAAGTATTTTTAATTGATCTCTGAGGAAGACATTTACCATTTAACTGAGCCAACTAGTCATCACAGCAGTAACTATAACAGCATGTCAAAATCTGCTCAAAACAAATAAAATTATTTTTAAAAATTATTCTTCAGCAGGGCCAATGGGTTAAAATGGTGAAATAAAATAATTCTCCATCAGTAAGCCTTTCACTGTCTGGGTATTTACTTTAAGCCATGTCTTCAAAAGAATGACTTGGCCAGGCAGTTTCGTCTTCCACAGTGTGCTCCATGCAGTCACTTCAGGGACTAGAAATCAGAAATGGTAATTTTTAATGTTACAATTGGTGCTGCTTCTACCAGTAATACTGCTTCCAATGTTTTCTTCAGGTCTGTCACCCAAAATCATCCTACCTTCAACAAAGATATACTTTTATCCCATCCATCATGGAGTTTAGTTTGCAAGCACAAAACCAAAAGAAAGCTCCATTAAAGTGGCTATATTTTAAATGCCTTCAAAATGAAGTAAGTGTGGGACTGTAGGACAGTCATCGAAGAGATCAGGGAAGCATTCAAAGACCGAATTCCACATGATGTCAGGAATTTTCAAAATATTTGGCCAAGTATGTATAATGTAGTAGATGTTTGATTGGTGTAAGCTTATATTAAAAATTTTCATGACATAAAAAGATCACTTTAAAATGTGGATTGTTAAAACTAAACTTATTCTCGCTCTCTCTCATGCCCCACCCATTTATATATATACATATTTTTTAGTGTTGAATTTCTGATGCCATGTGGAAATAAATTGTTTCACCAAAGTTGCGTGAGGGCCAGGAGCTGGATGGCTTTATTATTCCTAAAGTGTTTGGATCAAAGGCCATATACATTAGGCTGTCAGTGCCTCTTCCAATACTGGTAAGCTTTACTTAATTATATGAAATTAAATTTTAGTATGCTGCAAACTTTAAAAAAAAAAAAGAAAAGATTATTACTAAATTATTTAATTTTCATTTTTATTTTTTATTGTTTTAGTTTGGCAGCTCAGATTTAGATGAAAGTTGTGTTGATATTGACTCTGCATCAGCATCCAGTGACCACACAACTGTCATAGCCAACCAGATCAGTGATTACATGACCACAAGGGCCAGAGCTCTCCAGACCCATCCCTCATATGAAGCCACGATCATGACAAACCAGACAGCTGAATCACTTCAAACCTCCAGTGAGACCATGACTAGACCTAGTAACCCCACTGTATCACTGCAAGCTTCCAGNCTTCAAACCTCCAGTGAGACCATGACTAGACCTAGTAACCCCACTGTATCACTGCAAGCTTCCAGAAACAGCTTGTGGTTCCCATGGAGAACCACATCGCAGTGTCCCTGCAGGCCTCCAGTGACACCATGACCAGGACGGATCACATGACAGTGTCACAGCCAGCCTCAAGATTCAAAGTCAGTGGAAGTGTAGCCACTGTGAACCAGACCCCATCAGCCAGCAATGATGACTATACTACATATCTTTCCATCATTGGCTCAGTGTCAGATCATTCCTCAGATGATGAGGAATTAAACCAAGCTATAATGGCCAGTCTGGAAAGTCAGATGTAAGTTCTAAAAGGCTGAGTGGTAAACATTCTTGAAAAAGCTACACTATGTTAATGTATATAAGACAGTGTTGAAAGTTCTGCACATTAAAAACTTACAGATAGTTTGTGAATGTAGTGTTGTTGTATAATAGCCATGGTAACACAATGTGGATGCAGCAACCTTGTCAAATCAGTTTGCTGTCTGATATCAGTTATCATTTTAAGCAAGGAAAGACAACAGGGGGAAAAAATTACATTGTTATATATGTTTGAAGTCTTTAATTTTTTTTTTTTTTTTTTTNATTTTTTTTTTTTTTTTTTGCTGTACTTAAATATTTATAATCCACTAGCTGCATATACTGTAAGTAAAAATGATCAAACACTACAAACCTATGCTTTAGAGAGCAGTCTGCAGCAATAATCATGTATATAATTTTATGAAATGGTCTAAAATATACAAAGGTAATGGTATGGACCATAACAACTGAGGTAGTCAGCTGCTGTTCAGTTTAATATAAAACAAACAAAAAAAAAAAGAGTGCTTGTGTCTGTTTCACATAGTTATATAGTATATGATATCACAAAGTGTACCAACATTGAAGTAATTTTACATTATCCTTATTCTAATGAATGTTTCCCCTTATTTTTTCAGCAGAGCACCTAACCAAGACACTGTATCAGCAAGGGAGGTGCTTTTAGTCTTTCATCCCAAATTGACAGCAACCGAAGATGCAGATTCAGCATTAACAGATCTTCAGTACTGGATGGTGCCATGCGTGGCTTCAAATGGTAGTCTTACAGTCTGACTTATCAGATGTGTATCAAGTTTTCAGATGACTTGGGAATGGCTGAAGAGGCTGTGGACCTTGATGGCCCTCGTAGAGAATTTTGAAGATTGCTTATGGAATACCTGTTACAGTCACCAATGTTTGAAGGAAAGGATGGTAAAATGAATTTGACTCTTGACAGTACAGGAAAGTACTATGTGTAAGAATTTGTATACCAAAATCATAAATGATACTGAAAAGATGACACTTTCAGAGTTTTGGTATCTGATTAATGTTTTTGTACAATGGCTGGATCCACTTTTTAATGTATTTTTAATTATAGAACGCACAGTGAAGTTGTGAAGAAATAAACTTACTGTCTTTCGATGCTTAAATAACTTCATGCCAGTAGTTCATCCTGACATTCTGGCTACGGAGATAAAACTGCAGTTTCATCAGTAGTGCACAACAACTGAAGTTTGGCATTAATTGGGAACATTTTTGGTCATGGACAACTATAGGAGTCTGTCTGGGTCTAATCCTTTGGTGTATGTTTGTATCCCCCACCCCCCCACCAGCAGAAAATAATAAAATACTATAATAAATATATTAATTTGAATAATTTCTCAAAAATTTATTCCATTTCAGTTCTAATTTTTGTCACATTTTTTTATTCTTTTTTTCCCCCTGTGTTTTGTTCAGCTTTAAGAGAGGACCATTATTTCATTGCTGGCCAGGCCATTGCTGTGAGCCTTGTTCATGGTGGTCCTCCACCTGGATTTTTTGCACCAANATTGCTGGCCAGGCCATTGCTGTGAGCCTTGTTCATGGTGGTCCTCCACCTGGATTTTTTGCACCAACATTGTATTCGTGTTTAGTTGGTGGCAAAGACTTGGCAAAGTCTGTCTTGGAAGACATAGCTGACACTGACTTGCATGAGAATGTTAAACAGGTAAAATTATGCTATAAAATTAATCTTGAGTGCATTTTGCATTTCATTTATGTGTATACTTAATGTTTTCATTGTTGTTTGAATGAAGACCAGACATTGCTCATAAATCTTCTTGAAATGTCTTTANTTAATGTTTTCATTGTTGTTTGAATGAAGACCAGACATTGCTCATAAATCTTCTTGAAATGTCTTTATTGGTCTTTGTGTTTTTGTTTTTTTTTTTAATTTTAAGATGTTGGAGTGTATGTCTTTGGACGACCTGTTACGCTCTATAGAACCACTGCAGGATTTCTTGGCAAATGCAGGGTGTCTCAGGCCACTGACACACACACAAGACAGGAACCTGCTGATTCAAGACATTCTCAAGTTTCAAGTGGTCCACAGAGTCTGGGGAGCTTTTGAAAGGTCAGTCTTACGGTGTCATGAGAGACCACAATTAGTGGCATTTCTGTCTTCTGTGTATGCACTTGAGTCATATAGTAGAAACTGAAACTATAGCTATGCAGTACAACCACAAAAATTTTAAGTTACAAAATGGAAATCATGGGATTCAGTCTACTGTTTGTTATACTGAGAAATTGGCAATTTGCACACATTGCAATTGCTAGATATTTGAGAAGTTAGATATTTCACACCATATTAAAACAAGATTTGAATTAGTTGGATAAATTCTGTTCATCAACCAGCCCTTTTAAATACACTAATGGACATACTGAGATTTTATACTTTATAAACTGTTGTGATAGAATATTGATGACTTAAAGCTAAATAATTCTTTGTCAACTACTGCAACCCTTCTCAATACTGGAGAAGCAAGTTTGACTGTAGATTATATTTGTTTCTGTGCCAATAAATAGAGACCTTTTTTTGTTTGTTTTGTTTTTTCTCTCCCTTTTTTTTTTTTTATGTCTGTCATATTATATTTACTGATTTTGACGGGCTGAAAACCCTTGGTGTTCTAGGTGCTATTCAGATGCATCCAGACAGCTTTAGAACCTTAATGTGTCATGAACTAGCCACGCTCACTGCAGACGTGATGGATGAGCTTTTCCACATCCGGCTGTCTGAAGTAGGAAGCAACAAGAGAATGGCAGAGGAGCTTGTTGTACCATTTTGGAGGGAAGGTAAATATTGGTGCAATGTTTTTTTTTTTTTTTTTCAGGAATTTTTAGCATTAAGTACATTAACTTACTTGGCAACATGGACCTACTTAGAGAGACAGCTTTGGCCCAGAGAAAATATCTGAAAACCATGGTAATGTGACTAGTGGTCACAGATAGGACAGATGTTTTCTTGACATCTCTTTCTTTTGCTCTCTTTTTTGAATATTCCTGTTTTCTGCTTTCTCCTGTTAAACTTCTTTCATTTGTTTTCCATTTTTGTACTTAATTTTCTNTTCCTGTTTTCTGCTTTCTCCTGTTAAACTTCTTTCATTTGTTTTCCATTTTTGTACTTAATTTTCTGTTCATTTTCTCTATTTTTTTACGCTTTTTCCACCTTTCCTTCTCTGTTGCGTTTGTTCTGTATCGCTCTCACTTAGTTGTTCTGCTCTTACCTTTGTTTATTAATTACTACCTCATGTNGTTCTGTATCGCTCTCACTTAGTTGTTCTGCTCTTACCTTTGTTTATTAATTACTACCTCATGTCTCCCTTTGCTTCTCTCTTACTGCTGTCTTACTTTTACCCTTCTGCCATATTTTCCTTCTTTTGTTTTGCTGTTTAAATGTATACAAAGATGTTTTTACAATCTTAAAGCAGAAGCAAGGGCATTTTATTGATACAGTATTGAATGTTTTACTGTGCTTTTTGGATATTTTATATGTTCTATTTTTAACCCAAGATAAAAATTCTGATTAGTGTTTTTGTTGATGAATTACAGAAGAAGATGGACCAGCAAAATTGGGGAAGATCCTAGCCTTTGTCACAGGTGCAAATGTTGTCCCTCCAATTGGCTTCTCCCCACAACCCTCCATTGATTTTCTACATGATGGCCAACACCGTTTGCCTATGGCCAAAACTTGCATCAACTGCCTGAGGTTACCACTGATAAACAGATATGTGGAGTTTAAAGACAGCATGGATTTTTTGGGAATATGCAGGATTTTGGGAGAATGTAACCAAGCAACATCTTTCTGGTTCAGAGTATTAATGACGCACAAAAGATGAGGTTGCCTTTGTGTGTGTTTTTTTTTTACACATTAGCACTAAGACAAGTATAACAACAGTTCAGAAATTATATTTTTATTTGTATTTTTGGAGTTTGTTAAATTAACCATTTGCCATTGTTCAGTGATTAACTGTGGTATTTTTCACGAGACTCGTATTAACTGTGTAGTTCAAAATTCAGGTTGGTTCTTTCATTTTTGCAATAAGAGTGTGCTCAGAATGATTAACATTTGGTATTTTACACCTGATGTACAGTGTCCTCCATACTTATCGGCACCCTTGGTAAATAAAAACAAAATGGGCTGCAAAAAGTTTATCCTATTATTTATCCTCTCGATCTTTCATTCAAAAATATAACTTTAAATTAAAGACTTACAATAAAACAATTGAAAAAGAAATTCTTACAAAACATATTTTCCTCAATGGTCCTGGAAGAGGACGTGTCCATCTACATTGACCCCATACACATGGAGGAGGATGGTTCTAGAGGCCAAAGAATCTCCAAGACTCACAGCTGGAGAAAACTGTGATCAGACGCCACCAGGTACATTCAGAAAAATATTAATAAGAATTTATTTTTCCTTTGGCTTATTTTACTTTAATTAAAGGGTATTTTTTAATATTTTGAATGAAAGATCAAGAGGATAAACAGACATTTTTTTCACAGGCCATTTTGCTTTTATTTACGAAGGGTTTCAATATTGTGGAGGGCGCTGTAGAGTGTGTAAACGGCTAGTTTTATCAGCACTTACACTAAGGTTGCAAAATATATGTAAAATAAAACTTCAAAGAATAAAGCTTTTAAGATTGTTAGAAGACTGAAGCCTTCAGTAAATGGCACAAAATCATTGGAAAGATGATCTATCTGGGTCAAATATTTTAACTTTTCTGTATTTTGTTTTTCTTGTAGATAAATTCTTATTTGTGTTTAGCTTTTACCATATTGTGCCTGCAGTTGGCTTCTCCCCGCAACCCCATTTCATTTCCTGGATGATGATTCCTTCAGCCCCAAGTGACTTTTTGCTTTGGCCAACATCTGCATCAGTCACCACTTGACAGATACATGGATTTCAAAGATGGCATGGATTTTGTAATACAGAACACTCTTGAGTTCTGGTAGAGAATAACTGAGGAACATATCATTGGTTAAGAGAATAGTTTTGGAGGTTACATTATAAGAAATGTCACATAATGTATATTAACATTCAATTATACAAAATTCAGATTTCTATTTGGAGTGTTAGTTAGTCAATAGAAAATGATTTGACAATGTTCATAGTGATTAAGTGTTTAGTATTTTATATCCATAGATCTATACTATGAAATACTGTCCATAGACTATAAAAGTAGTGGAAAAGGCAAATATTATTGAAATCCTGAGTTACACAAGTTTGCAAGTAGTTAGGCACTAAATTGTCTGCTGCATCTTTTACCATTCATTTAAATGCTGGAAACTAAGAAAATTTATCAGTTCTGAAAATAAATGTATGCCATGGTTACCGTCATCACTCAGTGGGTCTATCTGTTGAAATCTGTTCATAACTATCATTTACATGAAAGTCATTTTCTGGAACAACAATGATGTTCCAGAAAATGAATAGCTGTGGTAGAGGTTGATTTTCATTAGTTCTATGTGTCTCATTTATTGTAAAAAGATCATGAGTTACAGAATTATCAGTCCCTGCAGCACGAAGAACACCTGTCTGCCCCAACTGCAAGGGAGTTTGTCCTCCTTCTGTAGATAAACCTTCTAAAAAAAAAAACCTGAATACACATCTTGTTGGTGATGATGGATTACCTATCCCAAGAACATTTAAAGTATCAAGTTGATTTTAATAGCGTACCAGAATGAACTGAAACCAGTGGCAGTCTGGAAGGTAGGAAAAACATTTTTAATTCACCGTTCCAGCAGTATGCTTTGGAAAATGATTGTCAGTAATGTTACGTGTATGATAATTAACATATTAGGCTAAAATATGCAAAATGGATGGTATGGTCCTTTAACACCATGTAATCACATACACACTTGTACACGCGCGTGCGCACGTACACAACTTTTGTTTTCTGTGGACTGATGCACAGGTGTGTGTTTGAAACACCTGTCTGTACCACTTCAATCAGTAGCTTTTTATTCTGCTAACTTTTTATATTTATATTCCTCTTAAAAGGACCATACCGGTGGTTTTGCATGTTTGAGCCCAACATATACAACCTGCATATAGGTTATATTACTGAAAACCATTTCCAACCACGTCCCCTCATTCATAAATAACGTTACTGGCATCCTTTAGCATTTGACTTTAAAGAAAAGCTAAGAATTTTAAGCTTTTTCGTTATTTACATGTCAGGAAGTGATTCATAAAACACACTGTCACACAAAAATTAAGATGTGTTTCATTCTGGTGGTATTTCAGCCGTATGAAACCTGGATGACGTTTTAAATTGTATTTACCTCATTAAAAAAAACTGATCTAACTTTGCCATTAGACCAAATGATGCAGCAAGGCATGCTGCAGATATTGTATACCTATACACAGCGTGTACAGACTCTGAGGTCTTAAGTCCAGATAATAAATGGAACAGAAAGACCTTCAGTCCTGAAGTATTTGTGTCCATTAGACAGCTGCTGTTAACAAAATGTCAGGCCAGCCGAAAACATGAGAGGGTTTTTTTTTCTAATGCTCATAAGCAGACCTGATCCAAATAAAGATGTCTTTGCTGAGACGTCAGCTCATCAAGAACAGCAGGTCCTCTGCAGCCTCTGTCAGGGATTAAGCAGCTTCTATATCTGCCAGAGAAAAGCCTTTGCGCTGTACTGCAAAGTAGAAATGACAGCATGGACGCTCACACAACCTGCACACAATCTACACAGGGTCTCCACATGAGATTTAACCAGGTCAGATCAAACAAAGCAGAGAAAAGTCATGAGAAGAAACAGAAATGTGAAGAAATGAACATGTCATTGGCATGTTCTTTTCTTCAGCATGGGGAGATGACTGTAAGAATGGAATGATCAGAGGAAGAAAGCAAAAGTCTGCATGAGCAGTGAGCACAAATGAAAAAAAAAAAAGAAGTGAGCACAAAAAACACAGCAATCCAATGTCAGCAGACATCCATAATGGATATCCATCCATCCATCCATCTTGTACAGTACCTGGGCATTAGGAAGCAAGAGGAAGATGAGGACAGTCCTCCAGTGGGTGAAGGATTCCACTTTCATCTTTGTTTTTCCGCTGCTCATGCTTTCTGCAGCAGGTTCAGCCCCAATCTGGAAGTGTTCACCTAAAAACATCTGAAGACGTTTGAGAACTTGTGGTGGACATTCGTCATAATTTTATGAATGATCAATGATAAATTGATAATTTAAAAAAAGGAAAACATTTTTTGCCGGTCTGCCAGGCTAATTCTCCTGCTGATGTTATGGCATCATAGATTGCTTTGGTTTGAAATGTGCTTAAATCGGGAAATTTACTTGCATCGGTTCGCGGTTCAGTGCCACCGGACGCAGCACGGTTCCGCTGGCTTATGTTAAACGTAACGGGTGTGCATTAATCGTATTTTAAAGTTTGTGAATATAAACGGGGGTGTGGGTGTGTGTGGAATGTGATACGCAGCATGAAGAGCTCAGGGAGGATTTATGGTTTAATTGATGCTGAGTAACGGCGCTGCTGCCTGCCCGGTGTGATAAATAACCGGAGGGTTCGGGGAGAAATTAAACACCTTACCTTCCGGGGTGAGGCGGAAGATTTTGCGCTCCCTGTGCGCTCATGTGGAGATGCACATCAATTATTTTCCAAAAAAAAAAAAATCCCGATTTCCACCAAACCCAGATCACACCACGGTCCACAGACAGAAAGGTCCAGAAAGTGAGTGAGAATGATGGAAGGGAGGCAAGAAGTTTGCTCGTTCGTCCAGTAAACTCGTTCCAGCCTCCGAGCGGCTCACAATACGTCTGGAAGCGCCGCGACACAACGGAGCGTCAAAATAGATACAGCTACAAAAGTTCCGGTCAGTACTTTCAACGTAAAGTACCTACTGAGCCCTTTTCCCTTTCTGAGAAAACAGGAGCTGGTAGGAAAATAAATGATCAAGAATCATTAGGGAATGAATTTGCTATTTCACTCTGTTCATTCATTCACTCTTTATCTATTTAAACCTGCATGACGCCCCAGCTCTGATCCAAGATCTGTTATTGTAGCAATAATTAATCAATTTTCCCTTTTATAAATCTGTGATATTGATATGAATCTTTCTGTGGCTGTTATCAGTGTTAGGTTGATGTGATGTCTTGTGTTTCTAGATGCGTATACTATGTTCAATAAGGTGATGAAGTATATTTATATAGACTTTAATGAGAGTTGCTATAGCTATTACAACAACTAATGGGATCTAACTGCACAATCTTTTCCATCCATTGTAAATCTACATTAAATTGTCTTGCAATAGGTTTTCTGAATTAAGAGCTTTTATTTAATATCCAGCTATTCTGATAGCATTTTTATTATATGAATCCTGGTTTATATATACTGTGCATATAGATAGATAGATAGATAGATAGATAGATAGATAGATAGATAGATTTCCAATAAGATACACATGTGCTCTTATTTTAAAGAGAAATTTGCTTATTTCCGGTATCAAGCAAAGCTGGAAAACAGCAGGAAGCATACGGGGCTCATTTCTTGCTGCTTTATCATACTTTATAATTGTATCATCCTTACATGTCTGTGAAGGTTCATCTCAGTCGTGCTGTAATACTCAAATATTGGCTTACGGCTCTGTGGACCTATAATGTTGACAAACAAAACATAAGTAGCCTATTTTCTACATCGTGATGTGATACTATGGAATCCTATAATATTCATGATATCTGCTGCATCAATGCTCAGTAATGAGTCTATTTTACCAGGAGTAACATATTACTTTTTACTTTTTTTTTTTTTTTTNTTTTTTTTTTTTTTTGTCCTGATTGTGATGCTCACTTGTGTGCAGGAGCCCTCAGGTGTGTTCATCCTTGCCGTTCCCAGGCTGCCACACAATTCCAGGATACACAAGTGAGAAAATGACGCCCACCTGCAGGAATTTCTGACTCATGACTCCATCATGATATTTTCCTCACTGGAAGATCTCACTGACTCTGATTTATCCATTCCACCTTTCTGGACTTGAGATCTTCTTACTGCATTATGGTTTAACTGCTGTTTTTATATCTTCATGCATAGTTTCATTGAGCCTCATACAAGAACATTTTCGTATTCTTATCTTTTCTCTTACTTTTTTTTCGTAAGAGTGTGCCACGTCAGATTCAGCAAACGCTCCTAACTTCAGATATGTGTGTAAATCACCTGT
>VXCM01005107.1:1550-24050 GCA_014773175.1 Lucifuga dentata
AGGGGGAGGGGGAGGGGGGGGCCCAAAGAGAAACTTGTAGAACTTGACTTGTAGAAATATTGCAGTGTCATATTGCCTCTCTGAAATCCAAATTTAAGTCTAAAAAAATAGTTGAATATTCTGAAAAATACTCAGCTACTTGTAAAATACTAATAAATGAATTTTGTTATGCTTGGAGTGCTACTTTGGTAAAGTTTAAACAAAAATACAGGGGGTGACATAACAAAAATACACAATAAGGTAGAACCCTAACGAAGCGTTGTTGACAATAAGATTTAACACTGAGTGCAGTGTGTTATAAGTTAAGACTAAAACTGTCTTTTTTTTTCTCCTATGTATTTTGGAGAATGAATGAAGGGGCACCAACGGATGTCTCGCCTAAGATGCCAAAGTGGTCAGAAACGGCCCTGTTTAACTGCATCAAAATGCTAAAAATTAAATGCCTGACTGAAAGTGATAACGACGTTTGGTTTTCTGACGGATTATTTATCTCCAACACCTTCCAAGTTTCTATAGGCTTATTTTTTTTTTTTTTTTAAANTTTTTTTTTTTTTTTTAAATAGTGTATTGAAATGAATTGCTTTGGGAGATAGCTGGCAGGCTGAAACATGCAAAACCACTGGTATGCTCCTGTAAAGGATTCTGTTCCCTTGGACATAACTGATGCAGACATTTAAAAAGTAGAAACGCTCTCGTTTTCTAATCTTCACCTGTTTCGTCCAAACTCTGATTAAAACCATTAATTTTGTGATGAAACGTTTTATTGCTTTATTTCATCGTGATCTTCATCTTCTCCTCTTCATCTTTTCACTTTCCCTCCTTACTTCCTCTGTACAAATCCCTTTTTTAATCAACATCATCGTTTTCAAGGCCGTATCATTTTTTTTCTTCCTTGTCTGCTTTCTTGTTGTCTTTGTCTTCGTCTTCTTTGTCTTCATCTTTGTCTGTTTTTCTTCTTTTTTTTCTGCTTTTCATCTTTTCATTTCTCACCCACGTCACTTTTTCCAACCTTCTCATCCTGCTTTTCTCCGGCTTTGTTCTCAGACCTGATCAAAGGCCGGCTGTATTGGGTCGACTCCAAGCTGCACATGCTCTGTAGCGTCGACCTGAACGGAGACAACAGGAAGAAGGTGCTGCAGTCTGCGGATTTCCTCGCCCACCCCTTCGCTCTCACCGTGTTTGAGGTACATCATCTCACGATTTATGATGGCTAATAAAGAAATAAAATCACGTAGACTTTCAGGATTAATAAATGACAGGAATGGCTGTGCGAGCAATCGTGTTTGTTTCTGGAGGTCCCATGATTAGCATTGAGTGGTGACGTCACGCCACTTTGAGCGCCGTGTCAAAACGGATAATGGCGCCATCACATTTTCCATGTTTTTTTAAAATGATAAGCCAGGTTTTGTATGATCTCTTATGTAAGTGGACTGTATGTTTCTGCTGAAGCTCAGAAACGACATGTGGCTCATACACGTTTGTCTCACTTTCACCCACTCACAACTGCTGTCACTCAGCGTCCACGTGATTATAACCAGTCACGTCTGAACAATTTATAACAGCACATATCAGCCACACAGTAAAACATAACAGTCTGTACAGTAATATAATCAGTGATATTTTATTAAAATCAGGTCTGATTTGCAGCTTTTTTTCATGTATCGTCACTTAGCTGAGAGAAGATGTAACGTGGGTTTTGATTGGTTGTTTTCCTGTGAGTTCTTTGGTGTTCATGTGAAAATGCACCAAGCTGTTCTACAAATTCATGAACTAATCATGGCAGATGGTCACGTTTCCTCGTCTCATCAGGAATTATCATGTCGGCTACGAATTAATTCTTTAGAATAAAAAGCTTCATTTTTCTGTCCTTTTGCAGGATCGCGTTTTCTGGACGGACGGAGAAAACGAGGCAATTTACGGCGCAAACAAGTTCACCGGCTCCGACGTGGTGACGCTGGCCAGCAATCTGAACGACCCGCAGGACATCATCGTTTACCACGAGCTCATCCAGCTGTCAGGTAAGACGACATCGTTTAGCAGGAAACGCTTCTTTCTCCAGAATCCTGCAGGCGAAGCTGCAGCAGCAGAAGTTTGAGTGTTTAGCAAATCTGTGAACAAAGCCTGAAAACATGCTTAAGGTAATGAACATTAATTACAAATACTAATGTGATTTAAGACATACAGGGATTATTAATTAGCATTTTAGCTGTAAACATGCAGCCACTAGTATCTGTTATAATAATATACCATGTATTGGTATATTATTACCAATACATGGCAATAAGATACCAAAAATGACCTGAAAGTGGCTAAAAGCTGAGTGGAACGTTGATTCTCAGTGGGATTAGCAGTGCCACTTTACAGGAAATCATTTGATTCAGCTTTAATATCATAACTTTGCTAAATGCTTCAGTGTGTATTTTATTTATATGTGCGTGTGTTAAAATAACGTGAAGCGTTGATTGTTTCTGCAGGTACAAACTGGTGCACAGAGAAAAGTGTGAACGGAGGCTGTAGCTTCATGTGCTTACCTGCCCCACAAATCAACAAACACTCCCCCAAATACACCTGTGTGTGTCCGGAGGGGCAGGAGCTGGCTGCCGACGGCTTCCGCTGCCGGCCAGGTGAGAGGAAGCGTTCGACGGAACTCCAGATTTAACTGGAGTCTAATTTATCATGAAAACTGGCT
Organism: Lucifuga dentata; assembly: GCA_014773175.1. Lineage (NCBI taxonomy): Eukaryota > Metazoa > Chordata > Actinopteri > Ophidiiformes > Bythitidae > Lucifuga > Lucifuga dentata. Next base: position 4,240 of record VXCM01005107.1, read on the forward strand.
ACTGCTGTAAAAGTGCTGATAGTATTAATACCAGTACTGTGATACTGTGATACCAGTTCCTCAAGTACTCTGTTTTTAAATATTTTTAAGGAGTTAGAATGTCAAGCCAAACTGCTTAAAAGAATCTCTTAACTATTAAAAATTTAGAAAAATGACAGAAAAATAACGGTAGTTTTGTTATGAGACATGAATAGATATGATCTGTGAAATATATTTTAAAAGATTTTGGTGATTTTTTTTTTTTTTTTTTTTTTTTTTAATGATTTTGGAAATAGCACAAAAAAGCTTGAATAGAAATGGATCCACGGATCAGCTGTCTCCTGGCTGCTCTGACAGCTGAGCAGCAGCGAGTCGGTCGCTGTGATGATCTGTTTTCAGCCAAACCTCAGCCGTGTCACGCCACCGCCTGTTTTAACACGCATGTTTGACTGTTTTAACACGTCTGTCATCTCAGCCTGACAGCTGAATTGTTCCTGAACATGATTCCTCTTTCAGCCGTTTCTGGCTCTGGTTCTGCTAGGTCCTCTTTCTTTTTTTTTTTTTTTTTTTNTTTTTTTTTTTTTTTTTTCCTGCTGTCTTCAGTTCTGATGCAAATATGATGTTGCAACCATGACAACCAAATTTTTCTCACAGTACAGCACAGCAGCTAACACACATTACATGAGAAAACATCTGAAAATAATGGTGTAGTTTGGTGCTCTGCTGACATCGACTTGTAACAGTAAGAGCGTTAGCTAAAACAGATGATGATGCAGCCAAAACGACAGCAGTATGCATGATGGTCAATCAGTTAATGCTGTTAGCTTAACTGTTAGCTGTCATACTGGTAACTAAACTGTTAGCTATGATACTGGTAGCCAAACTGTTAGCTGTCATACTGGTAACTAAACTGTTAGTGATATGGTAGCTAAATGTTAGCTGTCATACTGGTAGCTAAATTAGTAGCCATGATATTGGTAGCTAAACTGTTAGCTGTGATACTGGTAGCTAAACTGTTAGCTGTCATACTGGTAGCTAAATTAGTAGCCATGATATTGGTAGCTAAACTGTTAGCTGTGATACTGGTAGCTAAACTGTTAGCTGTCATACTGGTAGCTAAATTAGTAGCCATGATATTGGTAGCTAAACTGTTAGCTGTGATACTGGTAACTAAACTAGTACCCATGATACTGGAACCTAAACTACTAGACATGATACTGGTAGCTAAGTAGACATGATACTGGTAGCTAAACTAGTAGCCATGATACTGGTAGCTAAACTGTTAGCTGTGATACTGGTAGCTAAACTAGTAGCTGTGATACTGGTAGCCATGTTACTGGTAGCTAAACTGTTAGCTGTGATACTGGTAGTTAAACTGTTAGCTGTGAAACTGGTAGCTAAACTAGTAGACTTGATACTACTAGCTGTGATACTGGTAGCTAAACTAGTAGCTGTGATACTGGTAGCCATGTTATTGGTAGCTAAACTGTTAGCTATGACACTGGTAGCTAAACTAGTAGCCGTGATACTGGTAGCCATGTTACTGGTAGCTAAACTAGTAGCCGTGATACTGGTAAACTTGATAGTTGTAGCTAAACTTGTAGCCTCATGCATCATATTTGTAGCTAAGCTAGCAGCTGCATACACAGTTGTGGTAGCTAAACTGGTAGCTTGGTACTTTGTACTGGTTTGTGTTTCTGTTTGCGTCCTTTTGGTTAAATTCCAGTTGTGGCTTCTGTAGCATGTTTTATTAGAGCTTTAACATGTGAGAACGTTTTCCACACCGCTAACTGTTTACACGCTGAAGGTATGCTAGAATAAAGCAAAGCGTTTACGCTCTTAAACCTTATTTATGCTACAGTCCTTTAGATTTTATTGGTGTCATTGAATGATTGATCATAATGTTTTTCACATCAGATGGTTTTGTCGTTTCATAAATGAAAGCGATGGATGGGTTGTGGATTGTTTTGTTGTGTTTAGTTTTTGTCTTTAGCCGTCCGTCCTGCTCAGCCTTCTGCAGCACAGGAAGCTGAATCGTCTTTGCATTTTCTCTCCTTAATTGGACTCAGACTGTGGACGGAGACACTAGTGTACATAAAGCTGTGGAACGTCTCCCTGACAACTCTGCGCTGGCGTTCTGAAAGGTCGCCTCGTTAGCCGTTTTTACAAAGTCTCTGCTCCTCAGCAGAGCTTTATTCTTTCTGTATAGAAGTGAGAGCTTTGAGTTTTTCTTATTTCTGTCTCCAGCTCCACGTCGCTGGTGAAGCTGCTGAGTTTTAGAGCGTCTCAAATGAATTCTAGCCGACTTTCATGAGCAGCATGAAATGTGTGTTACAACGATAAAACTCCTGATTTTCATCATCTGTTTGTTGCTGTTCAGTGTGAAATTATTATGAGTGTCTTCAATATCAAGCCAACCAAAGACAGATAAAAACACACAAAATCCAAGCTTGTGTACATGCTGACACACACACACCATTCAAGCTTGGATAAATACGAGGGATTCACACACCTGAAACAACCCTAAGCTCACACAGCAGAGATAAAGACTGTCGCAAGCCTCATAAAACACACACACACACACACACACACACTGGTGTGGGAATCTGGAGCTGCCATCAGCCTTTTTACTGCCTGATGACTGAATGTTTAAAAAAACTAAAAACAGCCGCAGACCTTCACAATATAAAAAAAAAACTGATTTTTACTGCATTACAGTAAAAACTACTTTACTCACATACTCTACTCTAGTACAGTTTGAGACTTTACTTGAGTATTTTAGGAGAGTTTCTGCTTTTTTCTTCTGTCGTTTGATTCTGTCTGATTTGTGTATATTTGACCTTATTTTACTTAAAGGATTACAGCTTACAGATACTGGGCTCAAATATGTAAAACCACAGGTATGGTCCTTTAAGACGAGTTATTCATTATTTCACTTAGTGAAGTTTATTATTCAACGTTTACTCATGTTTGTTTCAGCTGCTACACAGTAAAAACCACATTTGAAGGATCTGTGCCTCAAATGTTTATGTAAAAAAAACAAATATTGGCTGATATATATTGATATATATTGATATTATTGATATTGTTATCAGATTGTTGTTTGTCTTAAATATGGCTGGACTCTGTGTGTTGTTGAAGATAGCTTAGCTTTGAGTCTCTTTGTGTGTGTTTCTGCGGTTTTACACACTCGTGTGTGTGGTGCTGAGGACTGAGGCGTTTTTTTTTTTTTTTTTTTTTGTCACTTCCTGAATGCTTCTCCACCTTCATCCTAGTTGGTCTGCAGCCAAAAGCCCAGTTTGTTCTTTATGAAGCTCCAGCTAACATATTTATCCCATTTTCTGGCTGTCAGCGTAGAAACGACAGGCGTGTTGCAGCTTTCAGTGCTTTAACCGTGTTAGAAAGCAGAACGCTTCATTCTGAACCTGAAACGACTCAGAATTCATTTCTGCTGAAGTAACAGCAGGTTTGGATTTCTGACTCCAGACTTCGCTTGGTATCACGATTTCTGTTTAATGATTTCCACTCGTCTGAAATGAAGCTTCAGATCAGAGATTCCTGGTTGGTCAAAGCTACGAGCTTCTCAGGGCGTTTCACACGGCTTTGGTTCGTTTCCTGGTTCTGTAGGCGGTCTGAACACAGCAGTCGTACCTTTGAGGTGGCGGTTACCAAACGAACATGATTGAGTTAAAACGTGAAACTTAATTAAAATCATAAACTCTCCTGCTGAGGAAGATGAGCTGCAAAATGGCAGCTGTGACGCTGAATCTGATTGGCTGGCAGAGCCTCCATGTAGACCAGCTAACAGGACGTTTCCTGATCTTTGTGTTTTTAGTCTCTGTGCTTCCTGTCTCACATCGCCTCTTTATTTTCATCACTGCTGTTTCCTGATGCTTCAGACATGTAGTGAGGACGGGCTGTTTGTGCTGCGGGTAGAGGCGGAGCCTGCTTCTCTACCTGCAGCAGGTATCTCTGCTTCCTGCTCAGGATGACTGAACACACCCAGCTCTCTCTCTCTCTCTCTCTCTCTCTCTCTCTGACACTGACTTGCTCGTCCTGATCGATCGTTTCTTCTTTAGCGTTAAAGCTACTTCCTGTCTGATCTCTAACCTGAATCGTCTCTGAGCGTTTTTCTGTCTGTAGAAATGAGACGCTGCATGTCGTGGTCGTTCTGTCGTTTCTGTCCTGCTTGCTGACGTCTCGGCTTTTCTTTAAGCAGAGCTCTCTCCTGCTTTATCTGAGCGTTTATTTACAGGCTTCATCTCCTGGGATCTGCTCTCGTTTAAAGGAAAACCTATTTTAAGGTGCAGCGTTCTGAAAACAGGACGACTTTATGATTTCTGCTGTCAGAAGCATGACTCTAGGCTCTTTTGTGACAGACTCTGCTGTCAAAGGTCCCTCAAAGGATGATGGGAAAGCAGTAATAGCCCCGCCCACCAGTAAAACCACCACAGGTAACACCCTCCGTCGTCTGCCGTCTGTGAGGTGATTCCAGCTGAGCCGCATATTTGATTTACTAGGTTTATATTGGTGTTTAACTCGTGGATCCTGGAGGTGTTTTGCTCTTTTTTTTTTTTTTTTTTTTTTAATCAATTTAATGATTTTTGGCTTCAAACTGTTGAATTTGTTTTACACTTTGGGCCTCTTTTCCAGTATCTCTTAAAGGAGCATGCCGTTGATTGTGCATGTTGGAGTGTAATAAATAACCCTGCATTTACTGACAACAAAACATACAGTAATACTAGAGCAGTAAACTTTAAAATAGTTTTTCCTACCTTCCAGACCTCCATTGGTTTCAGTTCATTCTGCTATTAAAATCAACTTGTTGATACTGTAAACGTTCTTGGGATAGGTAATCCATCATCACCAACAAGACGTGTATTCAGGTTTTTTTAGAAGTTATGTAATTTTAGTGTTTAAGCTCAATAAAAAGCGTGGAGTGAATGTATGCCTCCACCGGGGAATATAGTCCCAAAAGAAGACCTGCGTTTATGGAAAAATTTAAAGGACCGTGACTTCATAAGGCTGTGTAACTATTAGCAGGAGAAACATGGATTTTTAAGGTGGGTGTATCACTTGAATATTTGATTTTGAAAGATTAAGAGATTTAGCAAAATATCAGGAAAGCTGAAATACGGTTTTATCCTTTGAGAAATGATTGTCAGTAACGTAACATGTAGGAAAACTGAATATATTAGGCTCAAACATACTAAATGGGTGATATGGTCCTTTAAACTCCCTCAGCGTGGCTTCAGAGCTCCACCTAATGGCAGAAACAAGCAGCTGCAACACAAACGGTTACCATCATGTTGTTGTTGTTATGCAGCTGAGTTTTGTTCAAATCCACAAAACTTTATTGATATTAGTTCATATCATAGTTTTCCAAAGAGAACACGCTTGTCTGACAGACATGGAAATGATGTACAGAACATGTCAAATATTTTCATGTGATGAAACTGCAAAAGTCTGGAGTTTCTGTTTACTCTTGTTAGATGTGTGTGTGTGTGTGTGTGTGTGTGTGTGTGGCTCTTTGTCTGGTTCACGGCGGTTTGGCGAGGCGATGACATCACCGGTTATTTGGCAGCAGCTCAGACTGACTGGCATGAAGAACACGAGAGAACAAAACCCTCTTATTCTCTTTTTGTCCTGAAACCTGCGTCCTGCTTTCAGCCGAGCTGCTTGGCAGTCGTGTCACCAACGCCACCCCGACGCCAAAAATCCGCCGCTTCTCTGAAAAGACCAAAAACAAGCTCTGGATTTTAAAAAAAAACAAAAAACGCTCTACGTGTGGAACGGTAAAACCAGCGTAGAGTTTAACTGTCGGCTCCTTTTAAAGGATCGGCTGATTTTCTGCTGAGAACTGATTAAACTGTCTTAGCGTCATATAAATTAAATCACATTTAACATTCACATAATTATTAGTGCAAATTTCAACGATAACAAAACGGACGACAATCAGATGAGTTTGAAGATCATCAAAGACAAAACTTTCCAACTCAAATTTAACCTGTAAAAAAGTCAAACGTGTTGAGAATAACATCGGCCGTCGTTGAATTATGGCGGGTTTCAGGTTTAAGTCGTCTCTGCGGTTTGTTTTGTCTTCCAGAAGCCAACGTGAGCACGTCCATCCAGGTGAACTCCACAGCCAGAGGCTCTGCTGCTGCCTGGGCCATCCTGCCCGTGTGTGAGTACACACACACACACATACACACACACACACACACAGAACACACCTCCTCCCTCACCGTATGTCTGTACGTTCCTCAGTGCTGCTGGCGATGGCGGCAGCCGGCGGTTACCTGATGTGGAGAAACTGGCAGCTGAAGAACCAGAAGAGCATGAACTTTGATAACCCCGTCTACCTGAAGACGACCGAGGAAGACCTCAACATCGACATCAGCCGCCACGGCGCCAACGTGGGCCACACCTACCCCGCGGTGAGCTAACGAACCCACGAAACGTTACTACAGCAGCGGGAGGGAAATTATTATTCCACACGAAAACATGTTAACTTACTGTTTTAGCACCGTTACTTTGATCTAATATCACAAATATAATATTTAGCATGTTTCTCAACAAAAACACAGATTTAAATGTATTTTTCACACTTTAATGACCTCAAATGTGGAAAAATCCTCAGATGGAGCTTAAACATTCTCAGTTTATGAGCAAAGAGAAATGACAAAACATCCAGCTAGCTAAATAAAATGATATAAAAATTAACATGAAAATGATTCATATTTCATAAAACAATCTAATGGAAATCTAATTTTAGTGCAATAAAATCAATAACGCTTACATTAAAGCTCTGTATCTCCATCCTCTCAAAATTAATACTTTGAGACTGAAAACTTATTTACTTTTACCTGTTTACCAAAAACTGAAAATCCTAAAAAAAAAAACAAAAAAAAACCTTCTGATGCTAACTTTCTCTCTCTCTCTCTCTCTCTCTCTCTCTCCAGATATCGATAGTGAGCACAGAAGACGATTTATCGTGATCGTCTCGCTTTTGTACGGCCGCCCTTAGCGTTGCATGGTGCCTCCTCGTTTCCGTGCCAAAGGTTGTCGTAGCAACAGCCCTTACAGTACGACCACATGCCTTCTGAAGTGCATTAAGTTATGATTTATGTCACAACGAATCGTGTCCAAATGACAGGGTGAACAGTGTTTTGGGATTTTTATTTATTTTTTTAGTTTTATTTTTTTGGGGGAGGGGCTGGGTTTTTCTCCTCAAATAGCTTCCCTCTGCTTTAGCCCCGCCCTCTGTCAAACGCCAGACGGTGGATTCAGAAACCGGGACTCATTTCCACATCTTTTTGGATTCTTCAGGTTTTCCCGCTTTGTAAAAAAATGGAAAAGTCTCGGTGGACGCAGCTTTTCTCTCTCCAGGCATCGTTTTTGGGAATTGAACCAGATCGACACTTCTGGACAGGATATGAAACTGGACTCTTTGACTTTTTTTTCCAGGTTAGGAAGGGGTTAAGGGTCATTTCCTTCCTTTAGTTCCTGGTCTGAACCTCATGTCTTGCCTCGCGTGTTCTAAGGGACAAACATCTTTGAATATTTATATAAAATCATGTTTTGGGTGGTAATAACTTAATTAAGTCTGTTTTCTTAGCTTAAGTTTTTATTTGGATATTTAGATTTCTTTCGGACATCGTTATCTCCGTCCGTCTTCATCATAATTATTAGTATTATGGAGGCTCTGTAAGGATCCACGTGTTTCAGCATTTGTACATATTTACATCCTCAGAGATGTGAGCCAATCAGGACTCTCAATGCACTTTGATCAAATGTCGTGTAAATAAGATTGTATACATTTGACATGAAATCAGTTTTTTGCTAAGGTTGGGCTTCGTTCAGGGTTCCACACATTTAACACCAGATAAAAACCTGACGGAAACTAAATGAATTTGGTAAAAACTATTTTGTATGTTTGTGTGCTGTTGCTGTGAACTTTTTCTAGCTTGTACAGTGAGGAGGAAACGATTCCAATAAAAGCTTCCTTATCTGTCAAACCGATTTGAAAATCAAAATAAAATCAGACCCACGACGTCAAATCCAAAACGCGACGTTCCGCCTCTTCTTGTCTTCATGTGTGATGTGTTGATTTTAAAGAACTGTTTCGCCGTTTCATGTAGAAATGACAGATCTGATGTTTTTCCTGCCATCAAACCAGTTTTAAATTATATAAATAACAGATTTAATCCCAAGAGGTTTTTCCTGGTTAAATTTAAAAAAAAAAATTATTCATTAATAAATTATCTGACAATTGAACTGATTGCAGGTTATTTAAGGTANAAAAAAAAAATTATTCATTAATAAATTATCTGACAATTGAACTGATTGCAGGTTATTTAAGGTAACAGGAAGTGCTGCCGTTCCCCTTGACCTTTGGCTCGACCTCACTAGCACGAAAATTACATAATTTGCTCAGCTAATTGAGCTAATAATATGCTGTATCTAATGCTACTTAAAGTTATTTCAAAACTTGTAACTAGCAGGTCTGTCGTCAACTTATCCTTCTTTTAGATTAAAAATATACTGAGCTGCTCGAAGCAGAGGAAACACCTTTTAGTCTGAAGGTTATGTATTTTCAGTCGACCTGTAAAGCTAGACCCTCATGAAAGGGTTTAGTTTAAACCGGACTGACCATTCTCCTAAACAAGGAACATTTGTTTAACCCGGATCATTCTGTTCCCTCATCCTTAGAAAGGTTTTCTGGTCTTGGCTGAGGGATTTTACCTTATCGGTCCTCTTTTGTTAAATCTCACTTACCTGAGGGAACATCTGGTGTTGTTCCCTCACGTTTATCGCAGCAGGAGTTACACTGAACATTGTCAAAGGGTTAAAGGTCGAGGTAGATGGAAATGCATCCTGATCTGCCCTGAAAGCTTCGTTTTGATTGGGCCTTTGCCTCTATAACATGTTGATGTCAGCATGTAATGATCCCGCCTAGGGAACCGGGCGCAACGTGTTCGGGGTTCCTCTGCTTCGTCCGCTCCCAACGCCGTTGTGTTTCTGTGTTTGTGTGCCAGCCAGTGATTGGCCAGCGTGCTTTCCCAGTCTGTGGGTGTGGCTGTCCTGATCCACCTCCACCTCTCTCTGCCTCTCCATCCTCTCTGCTTCAGCTGAAACGTGGCCTTTATGTTGATCCATGCAGCAGAGATAACACACACACACACACACTGCGGGTCACGGCGGCAGAAAACCTCCACGGCCTTACCGTGCTGAGAGCAGACGTTCTCCTGGAGGTTCTTGGAGGGCGGACCAGCCTGTGTCTCTGAAAAGCAGGTAGGTCCTGATGAGGCTGGAGGTGTTCCTCACAGTAAGAGACCAGACACTGCAGACAGGACCTGAGGGATTTTAACTTCCTCCCACAGCACAAGTCACAGGACACGTCTTCAGGTCCAGCCTAGCAGCTCAGAGTCCGGTCTTCTTCAGGTCCTCCACCAATCTGCTAACACCAGGACGGGCCTCAGGACAAAGATCAGATCAGAGAGAGATCGATAGAGAGGGAGAGATTGATAGATTGAGAAATTAATGATAGCAAGAGAGGGAGAGAGATCAATAGATAGAGAGATGCATAGATTGAGAGATTGTTGATAAAGAGAGGGATGAGATTGATGGATAGACAGAACCAATAGAGATTGATGGATAGATCAGACAGAGATTGATAGACTGAGGTTAATGATTGATCAAGAGAGGCATAGATTGAAAGATTGGCACAGACTGACAGATGAATGGATAGATCAACAGAGATATCTATGGATAGAATCAATAGAGAGCGAGAAGGATGGATAGATTGAGACTGATGGATCAGGAGATTGATCAAGAGATAGAGATCAATGGAGAGAGAGATACAGGGCTACAGATGGAGGGATTGAGATGGACAGAGGTATCATGATCAAGAGGGATCAAGGTCGAGGGAGGGATAGAGAGATGGAAGGATAGAAGAGGATAATGGTATTTAAACTTTAAGCACCAGGATCATCTCAGATTAGACCCTCCTCCTCCTCCTCCTCCTCCTCCTCACGGCGCTCTGAGCCTCTTATGCTGTTTTATTTCTCCACTTTTATCCTGATTCTCGTCACTTTTTTTATGTATGACATTTCTCTGTCAGAGCTGCCAGAACGTCTCTAACTACATTTTAAACATACATAAAACACGGAGGGGCCGCCATGCTGGCCCTGCTGAGGGCCCGCTACAGGGGTCTGGTACCTGGACTCCAGCTGTTTGGGACTCGAGCCGACGGCGGACCGGCGAATGGTCCAGAGTTCACCGAGACCGCCGTGGAGCCTGCAGGTAAACGCTCTTTAGAAAATATTCATCTCAGATTTCAGTTTAATGCTTTTAACAATCTGACAATACTCTGTTAAATTTCTGAAAACATTTAAAAACATTTCAAAGGCCCAACTAAAAAAAGTATGAATTATTATTGATGGATACCAGTTATATTAATTATAGTCAAACAAGACAAGAGCTTAGAAATACTGAAAAAACAATTTAAAAATTGCAATAATCTTAAAATTTTACAAACTGAATTAACTGAAATTACTGCTTTTTTTTTCTTTTCCTATTTTGCTGACTTTGATTTTTTGAGTTTATTTGTAAAACCTGTTAAATATATTTTTTTTTAATGCATATGGTCAGGATTATGCTTGGTATTAACCTCCTGATTTGGCCTGGTTTCATATTTAAAGCTTCATAACTAATCATTGACTCAGAACAGAACCATGAAAATTAAGGAAACTGAAGAAGACACTCGTACCGTAAATATTAATAATGCATTGAATCATTAAATTTAATATTCTATATGAAAACAGCAGTCAGAAATACATTTAAAAAAACTGAACTTGAATGTTTTTGTTTATATTGACCTCAGTGAAAAATTCTCTGTTTTACTTTTTCTGATTTTTAATTTTACACTTTCTGGTTCTTCTTGTCCACAAGTCTAATAAACTGAAGCAGATAAAAAGATGTTGAGGTTTATGCAGCATTTTAAACTCTTTCTGCCAAACTTGTCTAAATCTTAGAGCCTTTTCCACCGAGCAGAACCAGAACTACAAACCAGAACCGGACCAAACTCAAACTAGATCCAGTTCTACTTCCTGTTTTGTGTTTCAACTGACAGGAGAAACAGAACCGAAACCACCTCTGTTGCTATGACGACTGATGTCGTCACAACTAACCACCAGGGGGCGGGGCTAGGTAGTCCAACAAACACGATGGAAAGCAAGTTGAAGAGTTTCATCTTATTATTATTATTATTATTATTGCGGTCTTTTAATTTCTTTTAGTCCTGCTTTAGTTTTTTTATTTTGGTGATCGTAGCCCAGCTCCGTCAGACGCAGCCATATCGTTAGAAAAACGTCGTCATTCCTCTTCATTAAAGCTCGCACCTCGTCCTCCGACCACTCTGCTGTGATTTTTTTTTTTTTTTTTNTTTTTTTTTTTTTTTTGTTATCTTGTCTTTCTGGCGTTCATTGATGGGGTTGAAATGGGTTGAAAAAACAAACTGGCTAACGGTGATCAGCTGTTTCAGTGACGCCACGGCTTTTGTGACCAATCAGTGCTAAACACTGCAGTAGCTCCGCCCCCCGGTAAGTCCCACATGTTGAACAGGGACCGTAACTGTAACGGTAACCGTAGCCGATGGAAAAAACCACAGTTCCTGTTTTAAGTACCAAAGAAGTACCAGAAGGTTAGGGTTAGTTAGGGTCAGGGGTTAGGGTGGCGGTGGAAAAGGACTTTAACAATCCAAACCGATTCTCAGTCTTGGTTCTGTTTACATGTTTATGTCGCAGCTTTAAAATGCAGAATTCATCTCTGTCGTCTTTGTTATTACTCTAAAGGCTCTGGACAAAGACGTCTATGATCTGTATCCTGAGTATGAAGATGAAGAATACGATGGATCCGTGACGTCTCCATCACGCCTGCTGTCTGCAAACAAACAAACACTCAACATCAACGTTGGCGGAACGGTAAACATGTAAAGCCTACGACAGAATTATTATTAATTACACTCAGTAATCTGACGTTCATGTTTTCCGTCCTCCAGGTCTACCTCATACCCTGCAGACTGGCGGCCCGCTACCCCAGGACCCGGATCGGCCGTTTGGCCACGTACACGGACCACAGCAGGAAGCTGGACCTGTGCGACGACTACATCATCCAGAGCAACGAGTTCTTCTTCGACCGCGACCCCAAAGCCTTCCACAGCATCTTCACCTTCTACAGGTGTTACTTTACCTTAAAGCTGTTTCTGATTCAGGCAGTTAGTGCCTTGCTCAGGAATCAAACCTTTGTTTTTATGCATGGCTCTCTGCCCCTTTCTCTCTGTGTTATTCTGTTCTTTACATTTACATGGTTTTATATTTAGTTTTCTTCTTATTTGCTGTTTATATCTCTTTAATTGTTTTAATGTTTTTCTGAGTTTGTAATTTCTTTGCTTCCTCACCTGTCTCACCTAGCTGTTTGAGAGGGAATCTCTGTTTAGCCTCTCCTGAGGCTTCTTCCATTTTTTCCTGATATAATAAGGTTTTTTAGGGAGTTTTTGTTAGATTTTGTGCTGGTCGGTAACTGTTAATGTCTGGGTCTGTATGTGATATTAAAAATAAACTCGACTTAACTTGAACCTAAATCAGAATCTCTTCCAGCCGTACTCGGATCAGAGTTTTTAGAAACTGCTTGTCGTCCCGCCGCTGTCTTCCTCACAGGACAGGCGTGTTGTGGATCAGAGACGAGCTTTGTCCTCGCAGCTTCCTGGAGGAGATAAACTACTGGGGCGTCCGGATCTGCAGCAGCCGGCGCTGCTGCCGCGTCTCCTTCGAGGAGCGATACCAGTAGCTGAGCGAGCAGCTGAAGATACAGAGCCAGCTGATGGAGGAGGTGCCTCATCTTCCTCTCCCTCAACCTCCAGACTCTCATTCATACACTTTAAGCTTTCAATTTGGCCTTAAAGGACCATACCATTGATTTTGCTTGTTTAGTCCCAATAAATGCTACCTGCATTTTAGTTTTTGTTATTTTGCCAAATCCCCAAAATCTTTCAAAATCAAATGTTCAGGTGATGCATCCACCTTAACATTCAATGTTTTACCTGTGACACTTACGCACGATTGTAGAAGTCATGAGCCAAACAATTGTGTATAATACAAACAAATAATCTACTTTTAAACTTGCTGTGCAACATTTATGATTCGGATAATAAATTTATAAATTTGTACATAGAAAATTCAGAATCGGTGCCAAAACTCTGTCTCTGAAGTTTATTGTACAAATTTAATTTATCGTATTTTTATATTTCAGCTTCAAAAACCGTCAAGAGAATCTGAATTTATCACCGTTTTTCTGCATGACTTTTTTTTTTTTTTTTTTTTTTTTTTTTGTTTTTTGTTCTCCAGGTGGCGATGGAGGAGAACGCCGTGTTGTTTTGCAGCATGGCCTTCGGGCCAACTAGGAGGAAGATCTGGAACCTGATGGAGAAGCTGTTCTCCTCGGTCCTCGCCAAGGTGATGGCGGTCGCCTCGTCGGTCTTTGTGCTGGTGTCGCTGGTCGCCATGACGCTGAACACGGTGGAGGAGATACAGTACAAGGTGAGCGAGCGACAGGAAGTCCAGACATCATCTCAGCTTATGATGGTCATGATTATTTGCGTTTTACTTTGTATTTCAGGCGGCATCGGGCGAGCTGAGCGGCAGGTTTTACGGCGAGTACGTGGAGACGTTCTGCATCGCTTTCTTCACGCTGGAGTACCTGCTGCGTCTGGTGTCCACACCCGACCTGCGGCGGTTCGGCCGCAGCTTGCTGAACACGGTCGACCTGATCGCCATCCTGCCACACTTCCTGCAGATCGTGCTGGAATGCTTCGACGATGACGACACGCACAGACACTCGGGAGACATTGAGACCGTGGCCAGCGTCGGCAAGGTAACCAGGATTTACACGGAAAATTATAATCACAATTATCTTTAATAATTGAGATCAGGAAATTATATCGTCAACAAAACGTGATCAGAAAATGTGACTCATGATAAAAACAGCATCATCTGCAAACATGATTATAATGAGAAAACATGATATAGTCAGAAAATAACTTCACATTTAAAAAAATTAATCAAGCAACATTACATTTTACCTTTTGTTTTTTATTGTGTTATTTCTTTGTGATGTTATTTTGTACTTATTGTCCTCGCCGTAACATTTGACCTACATTTCTGAATGAAGCTTTATAAGTTTAATTCTGCGTCATTCGTTCTTCTCTGCAGGTGGGTCAGATTCTCTGGATCATGCATCTGATGAGAATCTTCCGGATTCTGAAGCTGGCTCGTCATTCCACAGGCCTCCGAGCCTTCGGCTTCACGCTGAGGCAGTGCTACCAGCAGGTTCTACTCTAAACCTGGTCTAAACTTTAAATCTGGTCTAAACCTGATCTAAACTCTGAACCGGGTCTAAACCTGGTCTAAACTCTGAACCTGGTCTAAACCTGATCTAAACTCTGAACCGGGTCTAAACCTGGTCTAAACTCAGAATCTGGTCTAAACACTAAATCTGGTCTAAATTTTAAACCTGGTCAAAACCTGGTCTAAACTCTAAACCTGATCTAAACCTGATCTAAACTCTGAACCTGGTTTAAACTTTAAACCTGGTCTAAACCTGAAACTAAAATACGGTTTCATGTTTTGGAACATGGATGTTCATATCGTAACATGTATGCAGGTTGTATTTATTGGGCTCAAACTACATTTTTTAAAATCAGGATTAAAAGATCCACTGTTCCCTTTTCATGATTAAATTCTAGTTGTTGATATCAGGTAATGATGCAGGTGTTCTGTTTGTTTGTTTGTTTGTGTGTTTGTTTGTGTGTGTGTGTAGGTGGGCTGTTTGCTGCTCTTCATCGTCATGGGGATCTTCATGTTTTCGGCCGTGGTGTTTACTGTGGAGCATGAAGTCCACAACACCAACTTCACCTCCATGCCACATGCGTGGTGGTGGGCTGCTGTGAGTACACACACACACACACACACACACACACACACACACACCAACCTACCTGGCTCGTGGAGGTCTTTAGTAGCCGTTAGCCCTTCCTGTTTGTCTCCGCCCTGCAGGTGAGTATTTCCACGGTGGGCTACGGCGACACGTTTCCTGAGACTAACCTGGGTCGCGTCTTCGCCTTCGCCTGCATCTCCTTCAGCATCATCCTGAACGGAATGCCCATCTCCATCCTCTACAACAAGTTCTCCGATTACTACACCAAGCTCAAGTCCCACGAGTGTACCACCATCATCAGGGTGCGTGGGAAGCTGCAGCTGACGCGCAGAGCCGCCAGGAGGCTCGCCGAGTGCTGCGACGCCGCTCAGCGCAGAGGAAACTCCCGGTCTGCGGAAAATTAACGGAACAAAGATACGAAAGGATTTCATTCAGACAGAAGAGACAAAAGAGGAGAAACTGAAATCCTAGAAACTTTGGAGCTTTCCTGAGCGCTCTGCCAGACGGAATTCTGTCAGTTTTCCTTCATCCTGAAATCAAATTTCCAGTTCTTACAGAATAAGAGATTTAAAGGATAAATTTAGGAACATTTCTGTTTTCTTCACATTCTGTTACAGGAAAATAGTATTAACGCATCCGTGTTTTCACTTCCTGAGGCTATGCTAATGTTTTCGTGTTTCCCTCATTTCCTGTGGCTAACGTTATATGCTAACGCTAATTATGGAGAAGGAAAAAGATCAGATTTTAGATGTAAAGTCGTACTTTAAAAAGTTAGCGATGGCTCTTGTTGAAGCCAGACAAACTCAGCAGTGTGTCGTTTTAACTTTATTCATCAAAAACATGAAACAACTAAAAGAACTTCACAGCCTTTTAGCATCACTTTAGCTTTACTGCGTAGCTGCGCGTGACGCTTTCAAGCTAATGCTCCACAAACAGGATGCAGTCTTTTCAGAATAAGATGAACTTCCCCTTTGAACAAGGTCGTATTTCAGAATAAGATGATTTTCTTACAAGAACATGTCAGCCTCGACCAGTTTCCACCTTGAAGCCATGAATAACATGCTAACATCTTTTAACATGTCAAACAAGCTGGTTTCTGAACTCAACGAAGTGTTAGTTAATCCAGAATAAAGTATATCATGAAAATAAGTGCAATGAATCCATTACAAAATAAAGTTACTCCTTTAAGATAAAATAAATCNATCATGAAAATAAGTGCAATGAATCCATTACAAAATAAAGTTACTCCTTTAAGATAAAATAAATCAAGCTAATTCAGTTGTTCTCTTGTTTCTGTGACAAACTAAAGAAACAATAAAGCAGATAAAACAGGAATTTAAACAGAATTAATCTACGTTAATTGAGAGCTTCAATAATGATTACAAGTTTCTGTGATTAATAGTGATTAATCACAGAAATCTTTGAAATTAATTGGTTAATTTTTTTAATCTACGTCATCTATTTCCTCTTCCCTCCATCTGACACAGCATCTGAACTCCTTTCTCTCCCTCCATCATCCCTCCTTCATGTCCTCTAAAGTCAGATTTAATCCAGAAATGAAGGTCAACATGGCTGAAATAATGAGGTTTAAACTCAACATCTGGATGAGATGATTGGTCACGTGACTAATAAAGCCGCTGGTCTGTTTCAGGTTCTGTTTATCTGAGGTATGATGGAGGTAAAGCTGTCAGCATGTTGGATTAAACACACAGATTTCTAACATATATCACGCCGTGCACGTGACCAGAAAGTATGTGTATTCCCGGTGGAGACATACATTGTCTTCCATGCAGCTCTGTTACATTTCTTCCGTCTTTCTTAAATTAACTAAAAAAAAAAAAAAANAAAAAAAAAAAAAAAAATGTGTGATGATTATTTATCTCAGCATCTTTCAAATCTGTAAAAGTTGTTTTTTATCGTACTGGAAGGAAGTGAAAGAATGTCAGTGTGATTATATTTATATGGCTCAAACATGCAAAACCACCAGTATGACCCTTTAAAACATAGATAAAGATAGAATATTTAGAAGATAGAATCTGTCTGTGGCACCAATATTTCTAGAATATCTCTATGAAGTGAAATTTATTCATTGTTTATTTGACAGGACAAACACATTAATAAACATTCCTGTAAAAAAGCCAGACTTAGCCAAAAGTCTATTTTTCATCTGTCGTACCAAAGATGTGCAGCGTCGTGAGCGGTTCTCAAACTGAGTAGTCCGTGTGGCAGGATATGCTCTGATCTCAGCCTGACAGCAAACAAAGCTGCTCAGACGTGCAGAAATAAAATATGTCAGGCTGCGGCGTGCATCATGAAGTCTGAACACGCATGTTTTGAACGGGCGCTGCACTAGTTATTAAAACACGTTTTTATTGCAGCTGCTGAAATTAATACATGTGATGTAATCATCAGTAAATATAAAGCAGAGACAATGTTTGTTTATACAGTTTTATTAAACAAAACAAAAACAGATCAGTACATTTTTGGGGGCTTCCTTCTGTTATCAGGGGGCGTGGCCTCTAAAACAAACCAAACTCCTGATGAGCTGGTCACATGACAGGAAGGATGTGTTTTATTGGATGAGGAGTCATTTTGCTGTTTTTAACTGATAAATTAACATTTAATTTGTTTCTGTTTTAATCTGAATGATGCAAAGCATTTTTCAGAGAAAATTCATTCGTTTGTTTCTTTAAACTTTCAAAATAAAATCCTGAAACCGTCGATCAGTTCTCAACAAAATTCTGCATGAGAATAAGTCATCAATCTTTACAGGATTTTATTTTGCTCTTTCTCGATCTACAAACTCTGTGCTGCAGATTTGAAACTCTTTCCTCTGAGAATCACCGCCGACAGGAAGCAGCACCTTTGACTCGTTTAGGATGAGACAATCCGGTGAATCCTCTACTTGTTGAGGTTTTCCAGCAGGATTTCTGCTCCTTTGTTGCTGCTGAGGCTCCTGAGCTCGGGTTCGATGGACTTCAGCGCCGTTTTCACCTCAGCAGCCACATCTTTGTCACAGCTGTTCAGCAGGCTGCAAACAAAAAACAACTTCGTTTATCACCAAATGAGTATTTTCAGCTTCTAATCTACTGAAAATACTCAAAAAGTGATCCAGAGTTTTATTTCTAATTCTGTTATGTTTTATATTTCGTCATATTTAAGGCGTTTTCAGAGATCGTTTGTTCTGGTCTGAGTTTCACGTCTGGAATAAACTAAAACCAGGCAGGAAAAACTATTACTCAAACATGCAAAACCGCCGGTATGTTCCTTTAAGCTTTAACATGCAATTATTCACGTCTTCGTCCTGCTCTCGCACAAACACGAGCAGACGTTTTATAATCGATTATTGATGGTTAGGAAGCTCTGATGATGGCGTAGTTTCTGTCTTTAATCACAGATTTGGAGACGATGAAGACGATGGAACGCGGCGTGTTCTGACCTGCACAGCACCATGGCGCCTCTGTTCACTTTGACCCACGTCTTCAGGTTGTCCACTCCCACCGTGTCCACCAGGATTCTGCTGAAACGCTCTGAGAGAGAGAGAACGTAAACTTCTCCATGAGTGACCAAATTAATGCATTTCTTTACCTGCAGCAGGTAAATCTGACTGAGACAACAACAGCTTGTGTGTGTGTGTGTGTGTGTGTGTTACCTTCCTTCCCGGCCTCCATCAGTGNAACAACAGCTTGTGTGTGTGTGTGTGTGTGTGTGTTACCTTCCTTCCCGGCCTCCATCAGTGTGACGTCCTGCTCAATAAGCCACTTCAGCACCAAATGTCCTGCAGGATGTTCAGCCATGTGCAGCTACAAAACAACATGTTAAAGTCATACAACATGCACACAAACACGCACACGAACACACACACCCACACCCTGTACCTGTCCGTCAGTCCCACCCGGCACTAGCTCCTGATTGGCCAGCTGAGCCACAGCGGTCATGGCGGGCCGCAGGTCCCCGCAGGCTGAAGACAGGATGTCGCTGACGGTGACGCTGGTCGCCTTGTCCATCACCATGGCGGTGGCGTTGTCACGGAGATACTCCAGCAGTGGGGGGGAGATGACCTCCAGCAGCTCCCTCCTCCTAACGGCGGCGTCCTTTTTACTGAGGAGACGCAGAGCGCGGCGTGAGGATGGTGAATGGGGTTTTGGTGAAGGTGAGCTTTGCACGCGCTCAGTGGCGTGCGTACCTGTGCGCGTTGGCGTCTCCTCGCTGCAGCACCTTGATGATCTCGGGCAGCAGGTGAGCCGGGTCTCTGGGACTCAGCAGGTACAGCAGGACCTTCTTACCGTATTTGTTCCCGATCACCTCCTCCAGAGACGACACGATCTCCTGACAGGTGAGACACAATGACATCATCACGTTTCCCAGGTAACGACTCAGAATCACGTGTTCACACTGTAAGCACGGCGACGTGACGTACCGATAACACGGCCTGCTTCACCAGCTTCGTGTCATCCACGCAGTCGAACATCGCCAGAAGAACCAGGTGAGCAAACTCCCCCTGTCGCCACCATCATCATCAGATTAAAGGAGCATACCGGTGATTTTGCATGTTTGAGCTCAATGTATATTCAATGTTAAGTTACTGACAACTATTTTCCTAAACATACAGCTGACACGGTAAACATTAGAATAGTTTTTGAAAATCAAACATCAGGCGTACCTGGCAGCAGGTGAAACACAGCTTTAAGGTGTTTGTATCACCTGAATATTTTATTTTGAAAGGTTAGGAGATTTGCTAAAATAACAGGAAAACTAAAACATGGTTTAATGTTTTGGAAAATGTCGGTAACATAACATGTATGCAGGTAGTATGTAATCACCGGTTTGGTACTTTA
>VXCM01005107.1:26550-34050 GCA_014773175.1 Lucifuga dentata
TGTGTGTGTGTGTGTTACTTCTGAGCCATCGGCGTGAGGATCTGCTTCATCTCGTCTATGATGCTGTTGAGTTTGTCTGGA
Source organism: Lucifuga dentata (assembly GCA_014773175.1). Lineage (NCBI taxonomy): Eukaryota > Metazoa > Chordata > Actinopteri > Ophidiiformes > Bythitidae > Lucifuga > Lucifuga dentata. The sequence goes on from VXCM01005107.1 coordinate 26,632, forward strand.
TTCTCCTGCAGAACGTTCTGGATGTTGCTGCAGACAGGCGACTGCACACGCAAAGGACACGTTAAAAAAAACACGTGTCAGGAAACAAGCCGGCATTTTGGATCTATGACCAGCGTCACGCCTCTGTCGTGATCTGTGTTCTCATAAACAAACTGACCGTGTGTGCTGGGCTCTCTGCAGCTCCGTGCGTGTGCGTGTGCATGTGCGTTTGCGTGTACCTTGCAGACGGTGAAGTTGTTGCCGTACAGCTCCTCGGTCAGCATCTGTCTCTGTGCCAGCACGGCTTTGTCGTTGTAAGCGTATTCGATGATGGCGGAGGCGGCGGCGTGGCGAAGCATCGGCCGAACGTGACCTTTAAACGTCTGCATCACGGACGCCACCAGCTCCTTGTTGCTGTGCACGAAAACACACACACACACACACACACACACACACCAGAGAATTCCAGACGGTGGCGTTAGGAAAGAGCCGAGTGTTCGCTTCAGAAAACAGGAAATATCAAACAGGAAACGCCACGACTGGACGGAGAGCGGACTCACCCGTACATCAGCAGCTTCTTCACCACGTGTCGGCCATACTGAGACTTACACAGGCTGATGATGTCATCTGTACGAGACAAAACGCCAAGACGGTTTGTTTCTGACATCAGATCAGAGCCAATAGAAACATTTAAATCCATCAGTATGACATCATCATTTAAGGAGAGACAGACAGGCAGACAGACAGGAAGTGTCTCACCTCTGAGTTCGTGCAGCACTTCCTGTCTCTGCTCGTTGCTGCCAAACTGGATGAAACACTGAAGCACTCTGACAGAGTCGTGAGCAAACGCCATCTAGAGGCCAGACGAGGAAAAACACCTTATCTCATCTCACTACAAACTGTCTTATACTTTGTGTTAGATTACACTGAAATACTTTTAATATTTTAATAAAGTTTAACCTGAAAGTCTTAACTTAATAAGGTTTTATTTTGTTTTTAAGGTTTTAATATAAATTAAAGTCTTAATTTTTAACTTATTTGCTGCTTAAAGATAAAACTCACCTGTTTGATTTTTCCACGGATCAGATCATGAAGATTCTTCATCAGCTTCTTCTTCACATCGCTGTCACACTTTTTTCTGCACACACACACACACACACAAAACACACACTCTTTACTTCCCTCNACACACACACACACACACACACACACACACACAAAACACACACTCTTTACTTCCCTCCTGAAATTATGTTGAAAGTGTGCAACCTTTGACCTTTTATTAGAGAAGCCAAAAGTCTTTTGCGTTTGATTGTTTGTTAGTGTGTGTGTGTGTTAATGTGTGTGTGTTAGTGTGTGTGTGTGTGTGTGTGTGCGTACCTCCTGAGTTCTCCCCACACTTGTTTAGCCTGACTGATGATGTCGAACATGTCCTTCCTCTCCATCTGCTGCCGGTTCTTCTTCAGATCCTTCTTCCTCTGCTGTCTGTTCGCCTTCAGCTCCTCTTTGCTCTGTTGCTGCTTCTCTTTAAACTTGCCCTTCTTCATCCTCTTCGCCTTTGGACCTGATAAAACACACACACACACACANACACACACACACACACACACACACACACACACACACACACACACACACACGTGGAGTAAGTAGGATTTAATGGGCTAAACATGCTAAAGGTTTTGTATGTTAAAGATGCTTTCTCACCTTCACCTTCCTCTTCTTTCACCTTCCCCCCTCCTCCTCGTCCTGGCTGTAGTTTCCTCTTTACCCCCGCTCCTCCTTTAGAGAATTTAGATTTCTGTTCTTTTTTCCCTCCGTCTCCCGTCCTGTTCTTCCTCTCCGTGCTGTTGTAGGGTTTGAAGGGCTTTTTACCGCCAAGTTTCGTTCCTATTGAGTCTGTGAAGAATGAATCAGCTGTTAGACCAATTTAAGCTGCTGGTAAATTTTAAAGGCTGGACTCAACATACAAAATCACAGGTATGCTCCTTTAATCACAGCGTACCTTTTCCTTTGTGCGTCAGCTTCTTCCCAGTTTTTTGGGAAAAAGGTTTTTTGGGTTGAGCCTCCATCCTGAAGTCCAGCATGAAGAGAAACACATATATTTCAAAAGAAAGACGTGGTTAAAAAATTCATTTTCCACTGAAAAATCCCACATTTTGACCCACGTTCATGAACTCTGACGCTTCAGAATCCTGTCTGAAAGGCCAGACTGGTGCAGCTCAGAAAGGATCTGCTGGAAAACATGGATGTGGATCATGTTTCTCTCTGCTGTGTGGATTTTATTCTGATCAGACATTCAGCAGCAGCTGTGGAAAGTTAATATCTGATTCATTCTTGGTATTTTTGTCAGAATTAGGCGACTACAGGTCACCTTTAAGCTCTACACAGGTGAGCAGGTGTAGCATGCTGGATTTCTTTTGTCTGCTTATAATCTAGAACACCAGCGACTTTGATTAAAAATTTCATTTTGATTTTGACTACCAGCTGCTATGTTCTTGCTGTGAAAATGTGAACTGAGTTATGAAACATGGATTGTGACATTTTGGGTCGACAGGCTCTGAAGCATGACTGAAGCATGTTCGCTTACCATATGATCAGAGAATATATCTCTTTTACTGTGAATATGAATGTTTTTATTACCTCTGCCAAGGAGGTCATGTGATCACCAGCTTTGTTTATTTGTCAGCAGGATCACTTGAAAAGTTATTGGTGATTTGGATGAAATTTGGGGACAGATTATGGAGAGGAAGAAGTTTGGAGATGATCTGCATCCAAAAGACTTTTTCAGCCTATAAAATCCTCGGCAGAGCAGGTTCTTATTTTGGTGAAATGATTTTGTTTGTGGGCATTCACACCTCAGGCAGGTAGGGGGCAACACTACAGCTCTGGTGTTTCACTAATTGGTGATGTCACACACCTGTTGGACGGCGGCAGGTGAACAGTTCTTACAAAACAGAATCTCCAAACTGTTGTTTTTGGAAAATTAAGGAACTACAAGGTGTCAAAATTCAAGATTCCAAGGATTAAACAAGATTATACAACAGGAAGTTCTCTTCACCAGGTTAGTTTGTGTTAAAAGCCACATTTTGTTTAAACTCATCACGTGTCCGTGACTTTGCACGTCACTACATGTAAGCGCTGTTCATGTAGGTTAAACTTGTTTTTTAGACTGACTTGTTGCCTGATGATTCATTACAACATATTTTTCGTCTTTCCGATGAAGCTAAGACAGTACTTTGCAGAAAAGGTTTTAATGAAAATAAAGATAATAAGATTAGCTACTCAGACCACCAGTGAGAAATAATGATGTTTAACATTTACTTTTTATTACTTTATTGCTTCGAAACTCAGAGTAATTTAACGATCGTAAATATCTATTACACATCATGAGTACTGAGGCTACTCTTCTGACACGTTATATTTTCATTTTATTTTACTTTTTAATGAAGAATAACGTTTAATATTTGAACACTGATGCTATGCTTTTACTTGGCTAAAGGTTGTGCTAACTGGCTAATAAACGTAAACAAACGGTGTCAACAAACACTACAGGGGTACTGGATCGTGTAACGCAGCTTTGTGGTTTAACTTTACTCAGAAAACATCCAAAAATACACATTAAAAGGTTTTAAAGATTTATCTTACACTTCAGATAAACACACACGTTCGTCCGGCTCCGTCCCATGTGTTCTGAACCAAAGCGATTTACGGCACAACACGTCCAACCAATGAATCTTCACAGCCGTAAAACCTTGTAGTTACGACAGTTCTCTGATTCCTGAAAGAAGCTAAAAGGGGAATATTTTATTGATTATCGATCTCTTATTATTTTATAATAATGAGTGGCCTTGTATAATAGGAAAATACCATACACTGTCATATTAACGGCTATTGGTCAGAATTCTGTTGTCTAGTTGCCGTTTTTCTTCACCTTGCCGTAAAGAAGTCGTGTTTGTTTACTTCCGCCATATTGCTCCAATCAGAATCTCTTGATTTAAAGTGAAACTGTTTTTTAAATAAATTTTTAATGGTAAAAAAATAAGTTTTTCGTAAAAACTGGCTTCTCTTTTGTATCATGAGCTATGAGGTATTTTCTTCAAATGCTAAATGATTACAGTTTTGCTGCGGGAAAATGTTCCTTAAAGTCTTCACCTAAATAATAATAATAATAATAATAATCAACTAACTATCAACAAAGTGGTGATTACATCAATCAATAATTGGTCACTTTCAAGCGAAGAAAAAACGCAGCAATGAAAACGGAAATCAATGAAAACTGCATTACCCAGCAGGCTTTGCAGTAAAGTGACTTCCGGCGTTTCTAGGCAACGCGGCCAAACAGAAAAGTAAAACAATGGATACAGCGAGTGAGGAATACATTGAGCCAAATTTAGAAGGTAGCGTAAATTAAATATACCACAAAGATTAAGATTAAATGGTTTGATACTAATTTAAGTGATCCTTATAACTAAAATTTAATTAAAGTGACATTGATTTGTAAGTTTAAGTTAGCTTAAGTTAGCTTAATGTTAACGTTTGCTAATGTTCTCAGCAGTGTTAGTTTCTTATTTGTAACGTTCAGTTTGCTTTTATTTTTCTTCTGCTTTTATAGATTTCCTTCTCGAATTTTTGCTCTGTTTTAAAAAGTTAATGTTAAGTGACATTTCAAACTTCCTGCAGATATTTCATAATAAACTCCTTCAAGTGGCTTGATTAGTTTGTCATCATTAGACCTTTACTGTGAAAACCAACCGGAAGTGTTGAGGTTGCATTAACTTTGTTTGAAACTCCAAATACAATCTGTCAAACAGCATGTAAAAGCATGATTAGTGCGTAAAAAACGAAAAGAAAGTTAGAGGAGTTTGTCAGCTTCAGATTTTGTTCTCAGACATCAGAGATCATAAGAGACAATAACAAAGCTACAAACTATGAGTTTGATAGTTTTTAGTCTCAGTGTCAGTGACACAAACTGAAAGGAAAAAAAACATTTATTATAAACTTCCTTTATTATTTACTTACTTTAAAATTTTTATTCCATAAGATTTCTGTAATATTAAATATTATTAATATTAAATTTTACTGACAATATCACTGAGAAACATCTTTTACAGATGACATTATAGTTTTTTTTTTTTCCTGTAGGTTAGAATGTGGATTATGAAAACAATAACTTTGAAAAGTTTGAATAATGATATCTTGCTGATGTTAGCTTCAGAGAGGAAACGGCTCAGGCTGTCTGACGTGTTTTCTCTCATAGGCTCTGATCCCGAGCAGCCGGCGATGCAGCAGAAACCAGAGGAGGAGCTTTCTGCAGACGTGTGCTACATGTATGAGGAGCTGCAGTCCAGACCGTACATCACGCCAGAGTCTGACATCCCTGAAAACCTCCTGCACCTCTCGTATCCTTTCATTTGTTAAGATTTTATTTTACAATCTCACAAAAGAAAGAAAGAGCAGAAAGAGCACCTTTTGGGGTGCAGGTTGTTGCAGACACAGGTAAAACAAAAAAATAAAAAATAAAAAATCAATGCCAATTTCCTCAAATGGCATGAAATTGTAAAAAAAAAAAGCAGAATATCTCCTCTTTAAAATGAGAATTACATATTCCTGATGTGGCTCCTTAGTGGGACCTTCATGCAGACACTCGTTTGGTTATGACTCTGGGCGCAGAGCGAACCTGCAGCTGCTGGATGAAGATACTCTGAGCTTCATTGCAGGAAACGTTCTGGTGCTGCTGGACGTTCCCACCAAACAGCAGCGCTACCTCCGATCCTGCAGTGGAGGAGGAATCGGCTCTGTCACGGTAAAATGATGCTTCATTTCAGAGAAAAGCTGCAGGATGTGGAGCTGAGTAAAAACTGGAAACAGTTTAAGATCGTTCACTCAAATACTGGACTTACTGACATTTTAGGATCTTGGATTTGATGAATCATTGTGAACTTAAGATCCTCTGGCTGCATTATGCCTCCATTGTCTTTTGTATCTTCCTGAGCTTTGTTTTCTTCCTGAGGCTGGAGGACAGAGGATCTCTCTCCTGAGGTTTCATTTCTTTTTTAGGGAGTTTTTCCTTGTCGTTTTTGAACAAGACAAGATTTGTTATGTTTCTAAGAGCTTTGGCTGGGTCGGGAACCGTTGATGTGTGAGCCTGTAAACTCCTAGAAGATACTTGTGACTTGACAAGGGCTTGGGGATACTTTTCTATTTCTATTGCTAGAATGGCTTTGTGCTCGCTGTGGTTTCTTTTGACAGATGTATTCATATGAACTCTTATATAAAATTTGTCTGTGTGTGTGTGTGTGTGTAAAGGTACATCCCAGCAGGGAGTATTTTGCTGTAGCAGAGAAGGGAAACTGGCCTGACATCATTGTCTATGAATACGCCTCACTCCGACCGTACCGCGTCCTGAAAGGTAATTTTTTTTTTTTACATTAATCAGCATCATGCATAACNCTCCGACCGTACCGCGTCCTGAAAGGTAATTTTTTTTTTTTACATTAATCAGCATCATGCATAACTGTGGTGTAAATGTGTTGGATTTAGCCAAGAAGGCTAATTTTGATCCACAGTACCTGGGCAGGTACATATTACAAATTAGCAGCTATAAAAACAAACATAATGACATAAATTACAAAGCAAATATAAATGCATCATGTTAAAAGGAGAATATAACAGATACAGCTTTAGTTCTGCTTCCTGACTGTCCAACAGAACGGATTTCATGTCGTTCTTCAGCTAGAAAGATTTGTTGTTTCTCAGGAGGCGATGAGATATGAGATGCTCAGTATGAAAATGCTGAGTCAAAAGACCATTTCCTTTGCGGGATTAAAGGACCATACAACCCATTTTGCATGTTTGAGCCTAATATATTCCATTTTCATACATGTAACGTTACTGACAATCATTTCCCAAAGCATACTACTGGAACGGTGAATTAAAAATGTTTTTCCTACCTTCCAGACCTCCATTGGTTTCAGTTCATTCTGCTATTAAAATCAACTTGTTGATACTGTAAACGTTCTTGGGATAGGTAATCCATCATCACCAACAAGACGTGTATTCAGGTTTTTTTAGAAGTTATGTAATTTTAGTGTTTAAGCTCAATAAAAAGCGTGGAGTGAATGTATGCCTCCACCGGGGAATATAGTCCCAAAAGAAGACCTGCGTTTATGGAAAAATTTAAAGGACCGTGACTTCATAAGGCTGTGTAACTATTAGCAGGAGAAACATGGATTTTTAAGGTGGGTGTATCACTTGAATATTTGATTTTGAAAGATTAAGAGATTTAGCAAAATATCAGGAAAGCTGAAATACGGTTTTATCCTTTGGGAAATGATTGTCAGTAACGTAACATGTATGAAAACTGAATATATTAGGCTCAAACAGGCAAAATGGGTGGTATGGTCCTTTAAAAATATTTCCTCTTGTAACAGACTGTGT